>JALGBA010003074.1:27500-53191 GCA_023970755.1 Azemiops feae | reverse complement strand
AAAAGCCAGCTGGGTGACTCTGGGCCAGTCACCAGGAGAGGGTGAGTTCTAGTCCCACCTTAGGCATAAAAGCCACCTGGGTGACTTTGGGCCAATCACCAGGAGACGGTGAGTTCTAGTCCCACCTTAGGCATGAAAGCCAGCTGGGGGACTTTGGGCCAATCACAAGGAGATGGTGAGTTCTAGTCCCACCTTAGGCATGAAAGCCAGCTGGGGGACTTTGGGCCAATCACAAGGAGATGGTGAGTTCTAGTCCCACCTTAGGCATGAAAGCCAGCTGGGGACTTTGGGCCAATCACAAGGAGATGGTGAGTTCTAGTCCTGTTTTAGGCATAAAAGCCGGCTGGTTGAGAAACATTGCATGGATTCTCAATCCTGGCAAATTTATGAGGTGTGGACCGGTTGACATGTTGGCTGGGGAATTCTGGGAGTTGAAGTCCACCTATCTAAGTCACTGAGGTTGAGAAACACCACTCTCAGCTAGACATAATACCGGTAAGTCACAGTTCCCTGACTAAACGGACCTGTACATGCAGTTTAATTGTGGACCCAGTCAAAAGAAATTTTTTAATCCCAAAAAGACATCTTTCGCACCAGGGTCTGGCAGGGTGGAATGCACAGATCACAAGTCACACATCAGCCCATCACACCTCAGTGCCTTAGGAAATTGAGGCTTGTGCTATTCTGGAGATATTCCAGTTGTGCAAATGTTGGAGATATCTGGAAAGGGCTATTCTCTTTTGACAATTTTGGGGTGGAGAGCCTTGCGAGAGGAGATGTTTTCCATCAGGCTACAAAAACAATTGAAAGCAGAAAATATTTTGATTTTATCTGCCGCTTTTGACCCAAAAGGGAAGCTTGAGTTGTCCAAGGAAATGAAAAAAAGGCAGTTTTGGGGGGGAAACGTGCGACAGGAAACTTCTCAAAGTCAAAGTTTGTCTTCCTTCATCAAGATGAGGCTCCACTCACACTGAGCTTAATTCAACACAGTAAAACTGAACTTAGTTCAACTCAAACTCAACTCAACTCATATCAGGCTCAACTCAACTCAATACAATACAACTCAAGTTCAATTCAACTTAATGCAATACAACTCAAGTTCAATTCAACTCAATGCAATACAACTCAAGTTCAATTCAACTCAATGCAATACAACTCAAGTTCAATTCAATGCAATACAACTCAAGTTCAATTCAATGCAATACAACTCAAGTTCAATTCAACTCAATGCAATACAACTCAAGTTCAATTCAATGCAATACAACTCAAGTTCAATTCAACTTAATGCAATACAACTCAAGTTCAATTCAACTCAATGCAATACAACTCAAGTTCAATTCAACTCAATGCAATACAACTCAAGTTCAATTCAATGCAATACAACTCAAGTTCAATTCAACTCAATGCAATACAACTCAAGTTCAATTCAATGCAATACAACTCAAGTTCAATTCAATGCAATACAACTCAAGTTCAATTCAACTCAATGCAATACAACTCAAGTTCAATTCAATGCAATACAACTCAAGTTCAATTCAAATCAATGCAATACAACTCAAGTTCAATTCAATGCAATACAACTCAAGTTCAATTCAACTCAATGCAATACAACTCAAGTTCAATTCAACTCGATGCAATACAACTCAAGTTCAATTCAACTCAATACAACACAACTCAGGTTCAATTCGACTCAGACTCGAGTCAAACCCAACCACTCAACTCAAGCTCAATTCTACTCAACTCAAGTTCAATTCAAGCTCGACTTAAGTCAAGCTCAACTCAACTCAGCTCAACTCATACTCGTCTCAGGTCAATTAACTCAAACTTAATTCGACTCAAATCAAGCACAATTCTACTTAATCCAATCACAAGTCAAGCTTAACTTAAGTCGAGCTTAACTGAACTGAAGCTCAAATCAATTCGTCACAAAAGCAACTCAACACAATTCAGCTCAAGCTCAAATCAACTCAACTCAAATCAAATCAACTCAGCTCAAATCACTCAACCAACCTCAACTTAAAAACACTCACTGGAGGTTTTCAGCTTCCAAATACTTCAAAGCCAGGTCAAGCCAACACCCATATGTTCAGTAACAATCTATGGGCAAGGCCCCAAAACAAGTAGTCCTCCATTTGAAATTACAGTGGATTCTCTAAAAACTAATTTTGACTAGATTTTGAAGTTCCAGTGTTGCCTCCCCCCTAAGGTCATGTGATGCAGTCTGAGGGCTCAGCAATTGGCTTGCATTTATGACTGTTTACAGCACCTTGTAGTCAGAACAAAACAGAATAACAGAGTTGGAAGGGACCCTGGAGGTCATCTAGTCCAATCCCCTGCTCAGGCAGGAAACGCTATACCATTTCAGACAAACGGTTGTCCAATCTCTTCTTTAAAACTTCCAGTGTTGGAGCATTCACAACTTCTGGAGGCAGGTTGTTCCACTGGTTAATTGTTCTAACTGTCAGGAAGTTTCTCCTTAGTTCTAGGTTGCTTCTCTCTTTGGTTAGTTTCCATCCGTTGCTTCTTGTTCTGCCTTCTGATGCTTTGGAGAATAGCTTGACTCCCTCTTCTTTGTGGCAGCCCCTCAAATACTGGAAAACTGCTATTATGTCACCCCTAGCCCTTTTCTTCATTAAACTAGACAAACCCAATTCCACCAACACATGACTGTGATTTACAATGGCTTTACCATTGCAAAGAAGGTTGTAAAATCCGGGTCATGTGCTACCTGCTTTACGACCATCATGATATACCATCATAATTGCCAGGTGCATTTACAATAAAGCTAGGAAAAAAAGACACAACGTGTTAGCAATCAAGGGTTTACAAAAAACCCCCAAGACAATGGGTCTGACCTCAGCTGTATAACAGTGACACTAGACAACCACTGTGACACCGCGACACAATGTAAAACCAGAACTGAGCCCAGAATTTCCATCGCCAAGCAAAACAGTTAAGTGAATTTTGCCCTATTTTACGACCTTCCTTGCCACAGTTGTTAAGTGAATCATTGCAGTTGTTAAATTAGTCACACGGTTGTTAAGTGAATCCGGCTTCCTGCTTGTCAGAAAGTCACAAAAGGGGGTCACGTGACCCTGGGACACTGCAACCGTCATAAATACGAACCAGTTGCCAAGCGGCTGAATTTTGATCACGTGACCACAGGGATGCTTCAACGGTCGTTAAGCGTGAAAAAAGATCCCAAGTCCCTTTTTTCAGCACCGCTGTAACTTCAAACGGTCACTAAATGGACTGTTGTAAGTCAAGCACTACCTATAACCATCTTGCATTGAACTGGCAGTCTAGTATGATGAAGAAACTGCTTTCTTTTTAAGCGGACCTGGTTATTTGCTACTCCAGCCATTTACAATCTGAATATTCTCAGGAGCCTTACATTCAAACATTTACTACTCTCCCAACGGTTCAAATTCCTCCAGGTCTTTCAGCTTTTAAAAGAGGGGCACATTTTGGCCTCCAACCTAAATCACTGAACTATCAGCTTCAAGCAGAGAAGCTAATGAATGTCCCGTCCTGCTTCATCCATCTCCCGATGGACAAGCCACGCCGTTTTTCACAGAATGCATGTTGGGTGGTGTGCGGAGCACAATTCTCAAGTGTTTGAATGTCGTGAGACGTGCCTGCCTTGCTGTGTTCACGGGCAGTGGCTGCTTCGAAAACAAGGGAGGAACATGTAGTTTGGCCACTGAGGGGCCCACCACTTTGCATGCAAGGATGGATGTTCTTCGGGCGACTGGCGTCCATCCCTGGAAGGTCACTTGGTGGCATGTGGTACCCAGGTTTTGACCCGTCTCTCGGTTAAAGAGGAAGTGAAGAATCTTCAAGGATATGAGGGAGAATTCACCCTCTCCTGTACTGTGATTGGCCCAAAGTCACCCAGCCGGCGTTCATGGCTAAGGCGGGACTAGAATTCACTGTCTCCTGGTGATTGGCCCAAAATCACTCAGTTTGCTTTCATACCTAAGGCGGGACTAGAACTCACCGTTTCCTGGTGATTGGCCCAAAGTCACCCAGCCGGCTTTCATACCTAAGGCGGGACTAGAACTCACCGTTTCCTGGTGATTGGCCCAAAGTCACCCAGCCGGCTTTCATACCTAAGGCGGGACTAGAACTCACCGTTTCCTGGTGATTGGCCCAAAGTCACCCAGCCGGCTTTCATACCTAAGGTGGGACTAGAACTCACCGTTTCCTGGTGATTGGCCCAAAGTCACCCAGCTGGCTTTCATACCTAAGGTGGGACTAGAACTCACTGTTTCCTGGTGATTGGCCCAAAGTCACCCAGCCGGCTTTCATGGCTAAGGCGGGACTAGAATTCACTATCACCAGTGATTGGCCCAAAATCACCCAACCGGCTTTTATGCCTAAGGCAAGACTAGAACTCATTGTCTCCTTTAATTTTAGTTTAATTTAATTTAACGTTAATGTCTTCCTATCTATCATGTCAAAATACGAGTAGTCCTTGACATATGACTGGAATGGACCCCGCCCATGATGGTCATACGTTGCATCCATCGTCATATGTCACGTACCAACCCAATTTATGACCTTTTTCATGGTGATCATTAAGTGAGCTAATGGTTCACTCTGGGCCCAGTTTTGCTGAAAACCGGATGTAGGTGCTAGTTTTCAGAAAAAAACGTCGTAAAACGCGACAATGAAATGCTGCAAACGGTCACAACTGTTGCCAAATGCCGAATCATATGATTGCAGAGAGGACCCGATTTTCAGAATTTGGAATTTGGGTGGTAAGTCGCCTTTTTTGGGGTCAGTTGTAAACTCCGAACGGTGAGAAAGCGACAAGCCATAAGTGGAGGATTACCTGTGCAGTCAGCATACAGATAGTCCTCGACTTACAACAGCTTGTTTAGTGACTGTTCGACGTTATAACGGCAATGAAAAAAGCGATTTATGACTTTTCTTTTAACACTTACAACCGTTGCAGCGTTCCCAGTGATCCAAATTCAGACGCTTGGCAACTGACTCATAATGATGACAGTCGCAGTGTGTCCCGGGATCACGTGATCCCCTTTTGCAACCTTCTGACCAGCAAAGTCAATGAGGGAAGCCAGATTCACTTAACAACCATGTTGCCCACTTGATAACGGCAAAGATTAACAACCAAGGCAACAAAGGTGGTCAAATGCCGGCAAAACTCACTTAACAAATGTCTCCTTAGGAAAAGAAATAACAATAACAATAACAATAATGTTGGAAGGGACCTGGGAGGTCATCTAGTCCAACCCCCTGCTCAGGCAGGAAACTCTATACCATTTCAGACAAATGGCTGTCCAGTCTCTTCTTGAAAACTTCCAGTGTTGGAGCATTCACCACTTCTGGAGGCAGGTTGTTCCACTGGTTGATATATGTGTCTATATATCTATATCTATATCTAATATCTATATCTAATCTATATCTAATCTATCTATATCTAATCTATCTATATATCTATATCTATATGTGTGTGTGTGTATATGTCTCTGTATATGTGTATATGTATGTGTGTGTATATGTATAGCAATCAATCAGAATAGAGCTGCAAGGGACCTTGGAGGTCATCTAGCCCAATCCCCTGCTCAGGCAGGAAACCCTATACCATTTCAGACAAATGGCTGTCCAGTCTCTTCTTGAAAACTTCCAGTGTTGGAGCATTCACCACTTCTGGAGGCAGGTTGTTCCACTGGTTAATTGTTCTAACTGTCAGGAAGTTTCTCCTTAGTTCTAGGTTGCTTCTCTCCTTGGTGAGTTTCCATCCGTTGCTTCTTGTCCTGCCTTCAGGTGCTTTGGAGAATAACTTGACTGCTTCTTCTCTGGGGCAGCCCCTCAAATATTGGAACACTGCTATCATGTCACCCCTAGTCCTTCTCTTCATTAAACTGGACATACCCAATTCTTCATCTGTTTTAGCCTCCAGTCCCCTAATCATCTTTGTTGCTCTTCTCTGCACTCTTTGTAGAGTCTCAACATCTTTTTTACATCGTGGTGACCAAAACTATCATCGTGGTGATATTCCAAGTGTGGCCTTACCAAGGCCTTGTAAATTGGTATTCCATTGTCGCCGTAACCGGAGGACTACGTGTGATGGCAAGTTCCGTTCCCAGCTTCCTTTGGCCAACATCTCTGAAGCGCACTGATGGCCCAGGCCAGGGGTAGGCAACCTTGGCTCTTTTATGACTCGTGGACTTCAACTCCCAGAATTCCTGAGCCAGCCATGCTGAGGGGAAAGGGAGAGGTTTCCAAGCTGAGCCATGCTGGCTCAGGAATTCTGGGAGTTGAAGTCGCGAGTCATAAAAGAGGCAAGGTGGCCTACCCCTGGCCCAGGCTGATTCAAAACCAGCATTTTGCCTGTAACTGTTTCAAGATGTTTTATCACCCGGCGTGTGATGTATCTTTGGCACGAATCGCTTCGCTGTGGCTGAATCCCTTCCCAGAGCTGCATCTGGCACATCTGCATGGCCGTCTCTGGCGTCCACGGAAAGTGGAAACTTTGCTCCATTCTGCATTTTGCACGCCACGCCACGCCCGTTGTTCCAAACAGGACAGGCCTGAGCATCAAAGAGAGCGTGTTTCTTTTTTCCCTTTTAATGAAAGAAAAACTTCAGAGAACTTTACCGGGCCTTGAATACATGTAATCCTCGACTTACGACTGTTTGCTTAGTGACCGAAGTTAGAGCAGGACTGAAAAAAGTGACTTAGGACCGTTTTCCACATTTACGACCGTTGCAGCATCCCCGTGGTCATGAGATCAGAATTCAGACACTTGGCAACTGACTCATATTTATGACAGTTGCAGTGTCCCGGGGTCATGTGATTTGGGACTCAATTTTGGTTATAGGTTGAGGAATAATGTATAATATATATATATATATATAATATATATATATATGTAGGTCTTTGGTAATTCGGGTTTTCTCCCGCATAAAATTGGAAGTGTCTTAGCGACGTTTCGACGAAGTCTCATTCGTCATCTTCAGGCTGGCGTCTTCGGCCTCGTGCTTCTAGGAGCAATGTGTGATCGCAGCTGTTTCTTCCTTTTAACTGCCAGTGGGGGTATGAACTGATTGGGTGGGAGCTTGGCTGTGTTCTGATTGGGTGGAGGTGTGTTCACATACACACACACACACATATATATGTTAAATTTGGATTTTTGCCAACAAAGAGATAAAGGGAGACTAGTATAGCTATTTTGAGCTATTTATCTCTCATCAGCTAGTCATATCCCTCTGGGATTCAAACCTGGGCAGCCTGCATGTTAGGCAGTTGTATTACCCTTCTGAGCCACAGGTTCTCCACACTCCTGTCAGCAGAAACCAGGGATGATATATATCTTTGTGTGGGCTGGAGCACCCGGTCTACCAAGTATAGGATAAATCAGTCTGTTCTGCATTTCACTCCAATCTAGGAGCCTGTTTTGCAGGCAGACGTCACATACTGTGAACACTGTAAATTCAAAATGTTTGTGGCTGACCAAGAGTTAGTGGGAGACTAGTATAGCTATTTCAAGCTCTTTAGCTCTCATCAGCTAGTCATACCCCTCTGGGATTCGAACCTGGGCAGCCTGCATGTTAGGCAGTTGTATTAACCTCTAGGCCAGGGGTAGGCAACCTTGGCTCTTTTATGACTCGTGGACTTCAACTCCCAGAATTCCTGAGCCAGCATGGATCAGTCTGGAAACCTCTCCCTTTCCCCTCAGTGTGGCTGGCTCAGGAATTCTGGGAGTTGAAGTCCACCAGTCATAAAAGAGCCCAGGTGGCCTACCCCTGGTCTAGGCCACAGGTTCTCTCTTGCTTTTGGGAGGAGACCAGGGAGGAGATATATATTAAGTGTCTAATGGAACACCTGGTCTACCCAAACATGGGAAAGAAGCTTTTTGCCTTTTCAGCCGCAATCTAGGAGCTATCCCTATATATAAAAGAGCTTTTCTGCATCAGCGGAATATATATATATATATCAGCAGTTTTTTGGTAATTTGCTTGCTTTCCCAGGGAATAATTCCCAAAAATGATGGTGATAGATTTTAATATATATTTTTTTTTAAAAAAGGAGGCTGTTGCATTACAGATCGACTTACGACAGTTCATTTAGTGACCATTCAAAGTTACAGCAGCCCTGAAAAAAGTGACACGACCATTTCCCACACTTACGACACTTGTGGCATCCCCATGGGTCACGTGATCAAAATTCGGATGCTTGGTGACAGACTCACATTTATGACGGTCGCGGAGTCCCGGGAACACACGATGCCCTTTTGCGACCTTCTGACAAGCAAGGGCAATGGGGAAGCCCAGATTTGCTTAGCGACCGTGTGACTTATTTAACAACTGCAGTGATTCACTTAACATCTGTGACGAGAAAAGTCATAAAATGGGGCAAAATTCACAATTGTCTTGCTTAGCAACAGAAATTGTGGTCGTAAGCCGAGGATTGCCTGTAATCGTAATTTTGAACTGACAGAAATCCGAATTCTTATATCGTCATAAAATTGCCGATCCAAGGAGCTCTGTGTCGACATTTGAATTACGGCAGTTCATCCAAAGTTACAAAGGAACTCCAGAAAGTGACTTATGACCATTTTTCACACTTATGACTGTTGCAGTTTACATGATCAAAATTCAGACACTTGGCAACTAACTCGTATTTACGACGGTCGCAGCATCCCGGGGACCCGTGATCCCTTTTTGCGACCTTCTGACAAGCAAAGTCAATAGGGGGGAGGAGCCAGATTCACTTAACAACGGTGTTACCCACTTAACATCTGCAGTGCTTCACTTAACAACTGTGGCAAGAAAGGTCATAAAATGGGGCAAAACTCACTTAACAAATGTCTCACTGAGTAACAGATATTTGGGTGGGGGGGTCAGTTGTGATCGTAAGTTGAGGACTATCTGAATTTAGATGGTGGGTGGGAGGAGAGGGGAGGGGAGGGTCAGAGCAAGGAGTGATTGTGCTGCCTTCCAAAAAAGATGCACAGTTGAAGATAATTAGAGATAATTAGATTTAATTGGTCTGGAAAGTGTGAAAAACTTTCCTGAAAAGCCTATGAAAATTTTCTCCAATTTTTCGAAAGCCGTGAAGATGGAAAGGAAGGGAGCGCGTTTATGCTGGCTCTTGCTTTGAGGCCCGTCCGAATGGCCTCTTGCGAAATCCCTGCTTGATCCCTGCTTGGTTGCAGTTAAGTGACTAATTCAGGCTAAACCTAGTTTAGGAGCTGCTCTCTCTCCTGCTGAAACAGCAGCTTAATATTCCAAAGCTGCGTTAGAAACAAACGTCAAAATCTGCATACTATTAAACGCCTCCTGTCTGTTTGTCTGTTTGTAGCCTCCCGTTAGGCCGAAGGGTGCGCCGTAGTGCAGAGGTTTTTGAGTCACATCTCTTAGCTTGGAGAATGCAGGCAAAATGTGGGGGCCGTTACTCAGTTCAAAGTTCAAAGGTCTTCACACCAGTTGTATTCGCAAAACTGGAACCGCTGAAGTGGTGCCATGCCAGCCGTGGGGAGGAGATGGTGATTTCTGATGCTCCCTGGCAGCTTCCCTCAAGCACAGGCAATGGGGAAGCCAGCGGGACGTGGGAAGTTGCTCCCGCTTCCAGGGATTTTTTGCCCACCCGTGGTCATTCTGTCTCTTCTTTTCTCTTCTCTTCTCTTCTCTTCTCTTCTCTTCTCTTCTCTTCTCTTCTCTTCTCTTCTCCTCTTCTCCTCTTCTCCTCTTCTCTTCTCCTCTTCTCTTTTCTCCTCTCCTTTCCTCTCCTCCACTCCTTCCTCCCCTCCCCTCTTCTCTTCTCTTCTTCCTCCCCTCCCCTCCCCTTGCCCCCTCCCCTCCCCTTCTCTCCTCCTCTCTTCTCTTCTCTTCTCCTCTCCTTTCCTCTCCTCCACTCCTCTCACCCTCTTCTCTTCTCCTCCCTTCTCGCCTCTCCTTCCCTCTCCCTCTCTTCCTCTCATCCTCTCCCTCTCCCAAACCACTCCTTCTCCCTCCCCCCCTCCCTCCCATCTCCATATTTCCCTCTCCTCTCTTCTCCCTCCCTTTTCCTCTCCTTCGCATCACCTATCCCTCTCTTCCCTCCTCCCTCCCCTCCTCCCCTCCTCTCCATCCCCATCCCCTCTCCTCCTCCTCTCCCCTCTCCTCTCTCCTTCTCCTCTCCCGCTCTTCCTCTCCCCTCCCCTTTCCTGTATCTTTCCCTCCCCTCTCTCCCTCCTCCTCCTCTCCCTCCCTCCCTTCCCTCCCCCTTTCCTTGTCTTCCCCCTCCCTCCCCTCTCCCCCTCCTCTTCCCCCCCTCATTCTCTGGCTGAATCCCCTTCCTCTTTTCCCTGCAAGATGCCCGGCAGCCAAATGTTTTCTGCTTGTTTTTTCTTTCCTCGGCTTCTCCCAAAGCCCGTCCCTCTCTTTGTTGTTTCTCTACACACATCTGATGCTGATCAAAGCCGGAGCCCTTGCCATCCATGTGCTAGGCTAACACCACATCCTGCGAGGACGGCACACACACACACAGACACACACACAGCCTTTGAAGTCCGGCCCTTTGAGGAGAGGGGAGCTGAGATTTTTGGATCTTGTTGAGAAGGGATCTGATTTTATTTGTTGATATCTCTCTCTCTATATATATATATATATCTTTCATGCTCTTTCTCTCTCTCTCTCTCTCTTTCTCTCACGCTCTTTTTCTGTTTTCCTGTCTCCTCTCTCTTTCTCTTCTCTTCACTCTCTCTTTTCACCCCGTCTCTCTAAAACTCTCTCTCTTTTCCTCTCTCTCAATCTCTCTCTCTCGTTCTCTGTCTCTTTCTCCCCCCCCCACTCTCCTTGCCTTGACCCGATTACTGTCATTTCCAAGCCTCCTGGACCAGGAATCTGTTTGAAATGCACGGAGAAGGACCGTTTTCCCCTCCAGATACGGCCTCTGCACATGTTCAAAGCGGAGAGAAACAATTACAATTTCCTCCCTTGTCCTTTGAAGGAGGATGAAGGCAGCAGCCGAATCAAAAAACGGCAGGACCTGCTGGAAGGATCCCCAAAAAAGGAGAGTTACACTTAACAGGCAGCGGGATCCCTCCTGACAGACCTAATAAAAGAGACACGAAAAATATGTCCCCGCTCTCTCTTGAGGTCCTGGAGGAAACGTGTGGGTCGGTGGGAAACCAAAGCCTTCCCATTACCCCAAATAATAATAATAGTAATAATAATAATCTTCTTCTTCTTCTTCTTCTTCTTCTTCTTCTTCTTCTTCTTCTTCTTCTTCTTCTTCTTCTTCTTCTTCTTCTTCTTCTTCTTCTTCTTCTTCTTCTTCTTCTTCTTCTTCTTCTTCTTCTTCTTCTTCTTCTTCTTCTTCTTCTTCTTCTTCTTCTTCTTCTTCTCCTCCTTCTCCTCCTCCTCCTCCTCCTCCTCCTCCTCCTCTCCGCAAATCCCTCTTCCTTCTAGCACTGATGATGTTACCTAGTTGGGTCCTGAAATATCTGCAAGAAACCAAGCTCAGAGAGCACCAAGGGCCCCACAGTCCTATTCTCCTCCTCCTCCTCCTCCTCATTCCCTCTCCCTGTCTCTCCTCTCTTCCCACCCTCTCCCTCTCTCCCCCTCCCCCTCCCACTTTCCTCTCCTCTCCTCCTCCCCTCTCTGCCCTCTCCTCCTCTGCCCTCCCTCCCCTCCCCTCTCCCTCCCCACCCCTCCCCTTCATCTCCCCTCCACTCCCATCTTTTCCCCCTCTCCCTCCCTCTCCTTTCTTTCTCCTCCCCTCCCCACCCTCCATCCTCTCTGCTTCCCTCCCTTCCCCTTCCCCTGCTCTCCTCCCCTCCCCTCTCCTGTCCTCACCCTCCCCTCTTTTCTCCCTCCTTCCCTCCTCTATCTTTTAACCCCAGCCCCCTTCACCAAACCAGCAAGCCCCCTGTGAATGCCCACGCTTAACGGATGGATGGGCATCCCATGTCTCTGCCAGCAGCTGCCCAGCTCCCTCTTCTGACAGGTGGCAAAGCAGCCAGATGAAAGGTGGTCCAGGGCTCCCTTGCTACCCCCCCCCCCTGTGCCCGGGGCACCGTCGGGCTCAGACACCCAGATTCGATCCTGGCACCTCCCTCTCTTCAAAGGAATTGTTTTCCTTCTCTCTTTTCCAAGCCCGTCAATTTCACCCTTTTCCCCCCTGCACACAAACATCTGGTTTGAAATCCTTTGCCTGGAATCCAGGCTTGTAAACACAACCCTTTCCTTCTCCTCTCTTCAAACACTTTGAGATCTTCATAATAAAATTAAAACCCCCACATTTATTCCAAGGTCTCCCACCACCTCCTCCTCCCCTCCCCCACCAAGGGGAAAATTTTATGCTTTCATGTCTGAAATTAATTGATGCTGGAAACTTCGCTGCAGTCCATAAACACGTCAGAATCGAGGCACGGAACCGCGAAGGGAGAACAAAATAGCTGCAGAATTGTGAAATTCGACGGAGTCACTTGGAGGTTGACCCAGAACAACACAATTTCAGGAAACAGCTAAATGCAAAACTTGTCCTAAGTCAACCTTCCCGTATCTGTTGCCCTTCAGATATTCTCTATTCAGTTTTAGTTATATTTTATTTTGCAATTTTATTATTTGTGGTCCATGACTTACAACAGTTCGTTTAGTGACCGTTCAAAGTTGCAACGGCAATGAAAAAAGAGATTTAGGACCGTTTTTCACACGACTGTTGCAGCCATCCACGTGGTCACGTCATCAAAATTCAGACACTTGCAAATTGACTCACACTTATGACGGTCGCAGCACCCCGGGCGTCATGTGATCCCCTTTTGTGACCTTCTGACGAGCAAAGTCAATGGGGGAAGCCGAATTCGCTTAACAACCATGTTGCTAACTTAACAACTGCAGTGATTCATTTAACAACTGTAGCAAGAAATGTCATAAAACAGGATAAAACTCACTTAACAACTGTCTCACTTAGCAACAGAGATTTGGAGCTCAGTTGTGGTCATAAGTCCGAGGGCTATCTGTATTGTATTGTATTGTATTGTGTTTTTTTATTATTATTATTATTATTATTATTATTATTATTATTATTATTATTATTATTATTATTATTATTATTATTATTATTTTATTTTATTTTATTTTATTTTATTTTATTTTATTTTATTTTATTTTATTTTATTTTATTTTATTTTATTTTATTATTATTTTTTTTCCCCTTTGGAAGAAGAAAGCAAAATATCTTGCAATCTTTTTCTTGCACAACAATTTTCTCTATTCCTGGAATGTCCCTTGTCTTTCCTGCAGGCAGTTCTTGACTTACAACTGTTCGTTTAGTGACGAAAGTTTCAATGGCCCTGAAAAAAGGGCACTTGCACTTACGACCATCCCAGCATCCCCAAAGTCAAAATTTCGGTCTTTTGCAACTGGCATGTATAAGTAATCCTCAAATTACAACAGTTCATTTAGTGACTGTTTTGAAGTTACAACAGCACTGAAAAAAGTGACTTATGACCATTTTTCATATTTACAACCATTGCAGCATCCCCCGTGGTCACGTGATCTAAATTCAGGCGCTTGGCAACTGGCATGTACCTATGACTGTTGCAGCATCCCGGGATCAACTGATCACCATTTGTGACCTTCCCAGCCAACTTCAGATAAGCGATGTCAACCAGAGAAGTTGGATTCGCTTAATGACCACTTGATGCACTAAACACCTTTACCAAATTCTCTTAGCAACTGCCGTGATTCACTTAAGAACAGTAGCAGAGCAGCTTGTAAAATGGGGAAAAACTCACTTAACAGCTGCCTTGCTTAGCAACCAAGCTCTGGTCGTAAGTCGAGGACTGCCTTTATTTATTTGCAGGTGGTCCTCAGCTTATGACCTGTCACTTAGCAGCCATTTGAAGTTATGGCTATACCAGAAAAAGGGGGCTTAATGACCTGAATCTGAAGTTCCAACAATCACTGCGCTTTGACCATTGAGCAACACAGCCGAATTCGTGGCCTTTGGCAGCTTCCCACAATCACATAAAAGTGTCTCGTGAACAATTTGCCAAAAAAACTGATACGGGCAGTCCTCGACTTACGACCACAACTGAGCCCAAAATTTAAGTTGCTAAAAGTGAGAGATTTGCTAAGTGAGTGTTGCCCCATTTTACAACCTTTCTTGTCTCGGTTATTAAGTGAATCGCTGCAGCAGGAACATGGTCGTTAAGCAAATCGTGGCAGTTGCTAAGTCAGTAACACGGTTGTTAAGTGAATCTGGCTTCCCCCATTGCTTGTCAGGAGGTCACAAAAGAGGATCACGTGACCCTGGGACGCTGCGACTGTCGTAAATACGAGTCAGTCGCCAAGCATCCCAATTTTGATCACGTGACTATGGGGAGGCTGCAACCGTTGTGTGAAAAAAAGGTCATAAGCCGCTTTGTTTCAGTGACTTTGAACGGTCACTAAATGAATGAGTCAAGGACTCCTTATACTTACTTCCAAGTTGCAGCACAAACACACTCGTAGCAAGCAACATGTTTGCACTTATAATTGCCATCCCAAAGATGCTTTTTCAGGAGGCAGCTGGACGTTTTTGTTCTTCTTTGAAGACATTTCACTTCTCATCCCAGAAGCTTCTTCAGCTCTGACTAGAATGGTGGGGAATGGAAGGATTTATACTCCTTGCAGACAGCCGGTCATTTGCGTCCTTTTAGAGGGTTGTTGAGGCCACTTGGAGGTTTACCTGTGTCCTCAGGGTCACCTGAGTGGTGCAAATGGGTGTGGAGCCTTCTTGGAACTGCCATTTGCACCACTCAGGTGACTCTGAGGACACAGATAAACTTCCAGGTGGCCTCAACGACTCTCTAAAAGAATGCAAATGACCGGCTGTCTGCAAAGAGTATCAATCCTTCCGTCCCCCACCATCCGGTCAGAGCTGAAGAAGCTTCTTGGATGAGAAGCGAAACGTCTTCAAAGGAAAAAAAGGAAATCCAGTTGCCTCCTGGAAAAAAGCACCTTTGGGACAACCGTGAGCTGGAGGACGGAGAATCTCCACAGACATTTAAACTGCCATGTTTGAAGGCTGAAGTGTTTGCATGCATGACCCTGGCAGTCATGCTTATGACCGGCATGCTCGCTTAACGACCGCTTGCAAAAACTGTTGCAAAATCAGGTCATTATGATGACACTCTACCACCGGTGTCACCTTTGTAGGGTCACTGATGGCTTGCTCCAAATTAGGGTGAGCTGAATTTCTCACTGTTTTGAAAATGTTTCGCGTCCGGAGAGCCTGAATTTAACCGGAGGAGCTTCTGGGAAGAGAAGGTCCCTCCTTTGCCCACCCAGCCCACCTACTCTGTATCAAAACTCTCCCCTAGAGGCCTTCCTTCTTTGGGGGTCTCCCTGAAAATAACCAGATAGAGTGCGAATGATGCAGAAAACACGGAACAGATGAGACCCCCGTAGCAGCCCACGAGCAAAGGCACCGGGGAGCTGTAACGCACAAGGCCCAGCGGTCATAAATCTGGGCTCCTGTCTAAGAGGCAGGCTCTGGAGACCCCGCCATCTGGAGGGAGGCAGGCGGGCCTGGCTTTCTCGGGAAGAAGCTGAGGTGGGCAGAAAGGAGGGTCAGGCCAGGATGGAAGGAGAGAAAGAGGGAAAGAAAGAGAGGGAGGAGGGAGGGAGAGAGGAAGGAAGGAAGGAAGGAAAGAAGGAGAGGGAGGAGAGGGAGGGAGGGAGGGAAGGAAGGAGGGGAAAGGAAGGAAGGAAGGAAGGAAGGAAGGAAGGAAGGAAGGAAGGAAGGAAGGAAGGAAGGAAGGAAGGAAGGAAGGAGCGGGAGGGAGGGAGGAATACAGGAAGGGAAAGAGGGAGAAGGAATGAAGGAAGATGGGAGGCAGGGAGGGAGGGAGGAATACATGGCAGGAGGGGGAAGGAAGGAAAGAAGGAATGAAAAGGGAGGGAGGGAGGAAAAAAGAAGGAAGGAAAGAAAAGAAAAGAAAAAGAAAGGAAAGAAAGAAAAAGAGGAAGGAAAGAAAGAAATAAAAAAGGAAAGACAAAGAAGGAAGGAAAAAAGAGGAAGGAAGCAGGGAGTGAGGAAAGGAAGAAAGAAAAGAAAAGAAAGAAAGAAGGAAGGAAGGAAAGAAACAAGAGAAACAAGAGAAGACGGAAGGAGGGAAGGAGGGAGGGAAGGAAAGGAAAGAGGAAGGAAGAACAAAAGGAAAAAAGCAAGGAAAGACAAAGGAAAGAAGGAAGGTAGGAAAGAAAGAGGGAAATTCTGTCTGCCTGTAAACCATAACTCACTGAATTTGGCTAGACAGCCTTTAAAAGCAGGTAGCAAAGAAGAAGATTCCACCTGCTTCCCCCCCCCAAAGCCTATAAATCTTCGGCAAACTTTCCTCCTGGGGGGGGCTAGTCGGTCTTTCCCCCCCTCCTCTCTCCTATCTCATTAAACTGATCCCATCTCATTTCTGCTTGGAAAAGACTTTTGTTTGATCTGTCAGATCCCCTCCCCTCCCCTGCAAATGCATTTTCCAAATTCCTAACTTTTTTTTTTTTTTTTTTTTTAAAGCAAGTCTGTGGAATGCACATCTTGCATGAAAAAAAAATTGCAGGAAAAAAATTGACAACTAGACACCAAGGAAGGAAGGAAGGAAGGAAGGAAGGAAGGAAGGAAGGAAGGAAGGAAGGAAGGAAGGAAGGAAGGAAGGAAGGTGGCCATCCCAAACAAACCACAATATGTCCTACATTCCATGTAGAAAATGTCAGTTATGGAACTGGCAAGATTCCTTCCTTCCTTTCTTCCTTCCTTCCTTCCTTCCTTCCTTCCTTTCCCCCTCCCTCCCTCCCTCCCCTTCTCTTTCTTTCTTTCTTTCTTTTCCTTTTCCTTTCTTTCTTTTTCTTTCTTTCTTCCTTCCTTTCCTTCTTTCTTTCACTTCCTTCCTTCCTTCTTTCCTCCCTCCCTTCCTCCCCTTCCTTCTTTCCTCCCTCCCTTCCTCCCCTTCTTTCTTTCTTTCTTTCCTTCCTTTCTTCCTTCCTTCCTTCCCTTCCTTCTTTCTTTCACTTCCTTCCTTCTTTCCTCCCTCCCTCCCTCCTTCCCTCTTTCTTTCTTTCTTTCTTTCTCTTTCTTTCTTTCTTTCTTTCTTTCTTTCTTTCTTTCTTTCTTTCTTTCTTTCTTTCTTTCTTCCTTCTTCCTCCACTCCTCTCGCAGGCGATATCATGGGTCAGGAGTTGTCACTCCCATTCAGACACACACACACATGTGCGCAAACACCCCCCCCATCCACACCCCCAAACCAAGACACTGGGCGAATGAGAACCCTTCACAAGTCCCACCGTTCTGTTCCTTCCTTGCGTTTGGCCAAGTCTGGGGCTTTGAGAGCCACCAAACCTTCTGCAGAACATCTGCAGAAGCCGGGGGACATCTGCTTGGTCCACCGAGAACCCTTCTTGGGACTGACCAGGCCTAACATCTACACAAATAATAAACAAACACATCCATCTTCTTTCCAGAAAAATCTCCCAGCTCTGTCAAACGTTCTACCAGGGGGTTGAGCCCTTGAGAAGAACCATTGCCGGGCTGATGTTTCCCAGATGTTCTGGACCGCAGTTTCCATCCTTGCTTGGAGATTTGGAGACTGGCCACCGGCAAAACCTTCCTTGAAGACTCAAAAGTCCTTCAAACTCAGTTTGCCTCAGCAAATTTATCTCCGGTTTATTCCGTTGGTTCGATCTCCATCGTTTACTAGCTTCTCCTCCAGATGTTTCACGGTGACCTCTTTCGTTTGCATGCCCTCAGGAATACAGGTCGGGGGATCGAAGATGGGTTGTAAAGGTCAAAAAAGTCAAAATGGCGGCCTCAGAAGCTTTACCTGTTTCTGTTCTGCCCTATATTCTCTCCGGGATGATTTTTGTGTGAAGTTTTGACTGCAAAGGCCAAAGATGAAATTCACTGGAGCTTAGCTTTGACAAGCTGCCTTTCCTGGCTTGATTTATAGGCTATCCAGAGATTACATATGGCTGAGTTTGAAAATATGTCTTCCTTCTCCCCCACCCACTACCTGCCTTTTTGGCAAGAGGTCCTGTAGCTGCTTTGCACATCTGTCTTTATTATTGATGTTGCTAGCTGAGACTCTTGTTCTCCGTAGACCACCATCCGTAGAGCCTAAAAAATGCCAATATTTCATCTTTAGGCCCCTTAAAGATGGTTCTGTCAACCTTCAAGAGGGTAGGGATAAATATTTCCTTTGGCTAAGATTGGTGGGTCCTTAAACAAGCTGTTGTGTCTCCATTGGTTAAGCTATGCTAATCTAGCTGGATGGAGTTCAACGTGATGTGGGAATTCAGCCGGGGTCATTGCAGTGGGTGACCCGAGACTCCACACGAAGCCCTCTTTGATGCCACCAAGAAGTTGATAAACACCATTCCTTGTCACAGAAGCTAAGCCAGGAGGGTTGGACTAGATGATCTTTGGGGGTCCCTTCCTAGTGTGCAATTCAGTGGTTCCGATAGAAGAGAATCTCTATCTATCTATCTATCTATCTATCTATCTATCTATCTATCTATCTATCTATCTATCTATCTATCTATCTATCTATCTATCTATCTATCTATCTATCTATCTATCTATCCATCATGTACCTATCATCTTTCTATCATCTATTCATCTCTCTCTATCTATACAGTATCATCTATCAATCATCTCTCTCTCCATCCATCCATCCATCCATCCATCCATCCATCCATCCATCCATCCATCCATCCATCCATCCATCCATCTATCTATCTATCTATCTATCTATCTATCTATCTATCTATCTATCTATCTATCTATCTATCTATCTATCTATCTATCTATCTATCTATCTATCTATCTATCTATCTATCCATCATGTACCTATCATCTTTCTATCATCTATTCATCTCTCTCTATCTATACAGTATCATCTATCAATCAATCATCTCTCCATCCATCCATCCATCCATCCATCCATCCATCCATCCATCCATCCATCCATCTATCATCTATCATCTATCATCTATCATCTATCATCTATCATCTATCATCTATCTATCTATCTATCTATCTATCTATCTATCTATCTATCTATCTATCTATCCATCATGTACCTATCATCTTTCTATCATCTATTCATCTCTCTCTATCTATACAGTATCATCTATCAATCATCTCTCTCTCCATCCATCCATCCATCCATCCATCCATCCATCCATCCATCCATCCATCCATCCATCCATCCATCCATCCATCCATCCATCTATCTATCTATCTATCTATCTATCTATCTATCTATCTATCTATCTATCTATCTATCTATCTATCTATCTATCTATCTATCTATCTATCTATCTATCTATCTATCTCTTTAAAATTCATTGGCCGCCCAACTTACCACAAGGTCACTCTTGGAAATAAACACCCGTTTCCAAGCGCATGAATTTTGATCCCATGTCCGTGCGAATGCTGCGAGGATTGGTCGTACGTCCCTTCTCTCAGTGTGGTCATCACTTCAAACGGTCGCTAAACAAACTGTTGTAAGTCGAGGACTACCTGTCAACAGAACCAGGCCATGTGGAGGAGCTGCCGAGCATGGAAGGTCATTTTTTTTCTGCTAAAGCAGCGCAAAACAGAAAAAAAGCCGTCGGAGCAGAGCGATGGGAAGCCTGAGGCGAAAAATCCCGGTCTTTTGATCTGGTTTTTCAAACAACGTCAAATCGTCTGCAGAAAAACACCGAAGCGAGGAGAATATTCAGCTGGCTTAAAATAAGCCTTGCGGTCAGCCATGATTACAGACGGTGAAAAATTAGATCTAGGCGTGAGAGCGTGTGCGCGCCTTGTTTTTCAACCCAAAGTATTCGCCCCTGGGAAAAAAAGACGGAGAGGGAGAGAAAAAAATGGGAGCCATCGGGAAGCAAATTACAAAGTCGTCTCATGTCCAAAACCAACTTCCAGATTTGGGACTCGGTTCCCCGTCGTTTTCACCCCAACCCCAAACCACGGGGAGGAATTGGCGGTCCAGAATGGCAGACGGGACGTAGGACGGCTCCACCTTGTGCAGAAGAAGCCCCGCCCACTTGCCCTGGGACAGGTGCTCACCTCGAGGTGCATCATGGACACATTGGTTATGGACAGAGGTTTCCATGGGGACATCTCCACTTATTCTTTCCAGTTCAAGAACCTGAAAAAAAAGAGGAAGATCTGGAGAAGGTCAAGTTGGTTGGAGATGGAAGGTGGACACGAAGGAAGGGACGAGGTGGAGGCAAGCGGGGTCACCTGCAGGAGATGGTTAATGAAATCAAGAAGTCTATCTTATCTCCACAGGGATGGTGTTCCACAGGAAGGGAGCCAGCATGGAAAAGGCCCTTTGTCCCACCAGGTGGACCTCCTTAAGAGAGGAGACCCAGGACACACTCTCCCTCTCTGATCTGGTGGGTCGGGTGGGTGGGTGTAACCAAGATGAGTGTTCCATCACTGGAGATGTTGAAGAAAAGATTGGGTATTCATTTCTCCAGGATGGTATAAGGATTGAAGACCTCCATGTTTCCCTCTAGCCATAGGGTTCTGTGTATCCATGTATCTTCTGGCCTCAGAACCTCAAAAAGAGGAAGACCTGGAGCAGAACATCAGAACATCTGAAGGTCAACTTGATGGGAGGTTGAAGGTAGACCCAAAGGAAGAGAAAATGTGGAGACGAGAAGGGTTATCTGCAGGAGATGGTTAATGAAGTCAAGTTATCTGGTGTTCCACAGGAAGGGGGCCATCATGGAGAAAGCCCTTGGACCCACCAGATGGACCTCCTTAAGGGAGGGGGACCCATAACATCTCCTGCCTCCCAGGTCTGGTGGGTCAGGTGGATGTACCTGGGAAAAGATGGTCCTTCAAATAAGAGAGAGGAAGTCACCCCGGAGAAGGCCCTTCTTCTTGGTCCCACCCGGTGGACCACCTCAAGAGAGGAGAACCTCAACATATTCTCCCTCTCCGATCTGGTAGGTCAGGTGGACGTAATTAGGAAAAGATGGGGGCTCCATTGCTGGAGGATTTCAAGAAATGATTGGACATTAACTTGTCTGGGAGGATAGAAGGACTCCTGCCATATGTAGGGGGTTGGACTAGATGATCTCCAAGGTTCCTTCCAACCTTATGTTTCTATGTATCTATTTATCTATTTGATGGTATATTTATGCTGTCCTCGGACAAGCAAAGTCTGTTAGAGGGACCTGGATTCGTTTAATGACCGTGTGATTCACATAACTGCAGTGATTTGTTTAATAAGCAATAGTTGTAAAACTGAGCCGGTCTCACTTAACAACCGTCCTGCTTAGTAATGGACGTTCTGGTCCTAATCATGATTGTAAATTGAGGACTACCTGTATAGAAACCCTGGTTGGAGACAACCAGGTTTGGGAGGCAAAAATAGTGCATTTGGAGCGCATAAAGAATACATGTAGTCCTCGACGTATCGCAGTTCGTTTAGTGACGGCTGAAAAAAGACCGTTTTTCACACTTACGATCGTCCCCCGTGGTCACGTGATCCAAAATTCAGACGCTTGGCAACTGACTCGTATTTAGGACGGTCGCAGCGCCCCGGGGGTATCACGTGATCCCCTTTTGTGACTTTCTGACCAGCAAAGTCAAGGGGGGAATCACACTTAGCGACCATGTGACTCACTTAACAATTGCAGCGATTCACTTAACAACCATGGCGAGGAAGGTCATAAAGTGGAGCAAAATTCACTAAACAGAGTTTAGTTGCACATTCCCCCCCCCTCTTTTAAAGCTAAAAAGGTGACCTTGAGAATCCTAGACGAGGCGTGAAAAATCCGTCCTTTTATTCAAGTGTCCTTTTGCCTGGGCTGAGGAGGGAACGGCGTGATCTGCAGATCCTTTGGGGAGATCTTCGGGGATCAAGGAAGATTAAAGGCTCAGGAGAAACTCAAAACGTTCTCATTTCTGGCGGCGGTGACAAAGACCCCAGACAACAGCTGCAAACACGGAGACAGGGCTGAAGGGCGAGTTGTGTCGTTGCGTAGTTTTCTGCTCGCAAAATGCCTGAAGGATCTCTGCAGGATCAGCTTTCTTTCCAAGTACGAGAGCAACGGAGAGGCAGTCCTCGGGTTACGACCGCCACCGGGACCAGTTTCTAAACAAAGCGGTTGTTTATGATCTTTCCCACCAAGTTTGTTAAGCGAATCATATTGCGATGGTTAAGTGAACTACGTGGTCGTTAAGCGAATCCGAGCGCCACCCGTTGGCTTTGCTAGCCGGAAGCCAACTGGGAAGGTCGAAAATGACGATCCCAGGCCGGTTGCCAAGTGCCTGAATATTGATCATGTGGGGGATGCTGCAGTGGTCATAAGTGCGAGGACTGGGCAAAAGTCCTTTTTTTCAACGCCTTTGTAACTTGGAATGCTCGCTAAGCAAATGATTGTAAGAAGAGGACCCCCCTGTCCTGCAGTTGCAACGTAAAGTCCGCCCCTTTTATATGTGTGTGTGTGTGTGTGTGTGTGTGTGTGTGTGTGTGTGTGTGTGTGATGTCATAGTACCTGTACATCAAGGGGCAGGGCTTGAATTGTAAGAGCAGGATATTGTTTTCATTAGTTCTTGCTCCCGTTTATATTTCTGCAAATAATGTTGTATTTATTTTAATGGGGAATGAGACCAAACACAGGTAGTCCTCGAATTACGACCACAACTGAGCCCAAAATTTCCATCGTTAAGGAAGAAATTTGTGAAGCGAGTTTTGCACTCTTTCATGACCTTTCTTTTCTCAGTTACTAAGTGAGTCACTGCAGCTGGTAACTTAGGAACACAGTTGTTAAGTGAATCCCTGCAGTTGTTTAGTTAGCAACATGGTCGTTAAGTGAATCCGGCTCCCCCATTGACTTTGCTCGTAAGAAGGTCGCAAAAGGGGATCACGTGACCCCGAGGGACTACCACCGTCATAAATGTGAGTCAGTTGCCAAGCGTCTGAATTTTGATCACGTGACCACGAAGGGGAATGTTGTAATGGTCGTAAGTGTGAGAAACAGTCACTTTTTTCAGTGCCGTTGTAACTTTGAACAGTCACTAAATGAACTACCTGTATTTTAATGGGAAGTGAGACATGTCAATTTTATGGATGTAATTTTTTTTTTTTGAATCTCCTCCACAAAAGTACATCCATAACATTAGTGTACATTTTAAATATATATATATATAAAATATATTTATTTTTTTCTACATTTGTTGGCAAGGGTTGCAGTGTCCTGATCCAGATTCACTTAACAACCACATTACTCACTTAACAATTGCAGGGATTTGTTGAACAACCACGGCAAAATCGGTCATAAAATGAGGTATGACTCGCTTAATAACTGACTTGTTTAGCAACGGAAATTGGGGTCCCAGTTATGGACTATCTGCATGAACATTTCAAATCAGGAAAAAAGGCTGTTTTTGTAAAATATCATGAAATGTGTGCCAGAGGGAAACACGTTGTGTCATTTTTTTATTTTTATTTTGATTAAAGGAAAGAAAAAAAGTACCAGTCCAAAACGGGATAAATTCCACGTATCTTAAATTTAGCCCTTAAATATCTAGGATTGCTTTTTCCAATACTTCAAAAGGATTAATGTAGGAATTTCCCGCAACCCAAATTCCTTAAACATCCTCAAGTAGAACATTTTGGGAGCATAATTCAGCCTTGTGATCCCTTCTTTAACTTGAAGAGATTTCCATATAAAGTTTCAGAAAGACACCCGCAATTCGGATTATCGAATTGTATTGTTCACAACCCCTCACATTTTCCCCCCCATTTGCACAGGATTCACTAAGCAACTGGTCGTAAGTCAAGGAATGTGTGTGTGTTAGCTAAGCATGTACAGGTAATCCTTGACTTATGACCACAATCGGGCCTAAAATTTATGTTTCTAAACAAGACACTTGCTAAGCGAGTTTGGCCTCATTTTAAGCCGTTCCTCTCCACCGTTGTTAAATGAATCATTGTTAAGTTAGTTACGTGGTCATTAAGCGAATCGGGCTTCCCCTGCTCCAATACTGGAAGTCTTTAAGAAGAGACTGGACAGCCATTTCTCTGAAATAGTATAGGGTTTCCTGGCTGAGCAGGGGGTTGGACTAGATGACCTCCAAGGTCCCTTCCAATATTATTATTATTATTATTATTATTATTATTATTATTATTATTATTATTATTATTATTATTATTATTATTATTATTATACACTGTGACCCATCATAAATGGGTCAGTTGCCGACCGTCTGAATTTTGATCACGTCACCACGGGGATGCTGCAACGGTCATAAGTCCCTTTTTTCAGTGACGTTGTAATTTTGAGCGGTCACTAAACGAATCCTTGTAAGCCGAGGACTACCTGTAAAATATTTGAGAAGCCCAGGATATTTTTCAAAACAGCATTTAATAACAACAACAGCAACAACAATAATAATAATAACAACAACAACAGAGTTGGAAGGGACCTTAGAGGTCATCTAGTCCAACCCCCTGCTCAGGCAGGAAACGCTATACCATTTCAGACAAATGGCTTTTAATCTTGCTCAAAAACGCTGCAGTTTGAAGTGTGTGTGTGTGTGTGTGTGTTTGTGCACATGGCCGAGATGGAACAAAGTCACCGTGTTGTGACAAGGTTAAGTCTTGTGCTTGTTAACCCCGAGGAGCTAATCCCCCGGAGATTGTGCGGTGTCGCACACTGCTTTCCTCGCCGCCTAAAAATTTGCACACTTGTTTTGATAGAGGCTTAGCTGCAACGCTTTGGGGTTAAGTCGTGTGACATCACTGCCGTTCTATTTCCGACAAGCACACACACAAACATGTTGTGGGTTTTTTTTTGGTTTTTTTTGCTGACCGGGGGTGGGTAGGAAGATGGAAAATCTGATCACTCTCAGCTTCACACATTTGCCGGGCAGTTGTAGCGGTGGACTGGATGACCATTGGAAAGTGTCTCTTTTTAGTGGACAGGAATAGAACATAAAACCATAAAGCTGGAAGGGACCTTGGAGGTCATCTAATCCAACCCGCCCTGCTGGAGCAGGAGATCTTACACCATCCAGGTCAAATGCTTTTTTAAAAAAAAAGCAAAAAACAGATGGGGAAGAATATCTCTGCGTTAACCATAATTTGGCAAGTTATCCAGGTCATTTGGGGATCTATAGATAGTCCTCAAGTTACAAGCATTCGTTTAGTAACTGTTTGAAGTTACAACGACACTGAAAAAAGTGACTTATGTCCGTTTTTCAGACTTACGACCGTCGCAGCATCCCCGTGGTCACGTGAACAAAATTGAGGCGCCTGGCAACTGACTCACATTTATGACGGTTGCAGCGTCCCGGGGTTATGTGATCCCCTTTTGTGACCTTCTGACAAGCAAAGTCAGTAGGAGAAGCCAGATTCACTTAACAACCATGTTACTAACTTAACAACTGCAGTGATTCACTTAACAACTCACTTAGCCACTGTCTTGCTTAGCAACCAAAATTTTGGGCTCAATTGTGGTCGTAAGTCGAGGACTTACCTGTACTAGACACCACAGGCCTTTCCGGTCGCTCCAAGACAGGACACATAGTCCTCAACTTACGACGCCCCATTGATTTATTAAATTTGCAGCAATTCTCGGCAGCTTGCAGAATAAATGATGTTGGAAGCAAGATTTGGGAAGATTTGGCTCCCTTCATGACACATGACCACATTTCGGGTTGTTGTCAACCACACCACA
>JALGBA010003074.1:0-22500 GCA_023970755.1 Azemiops feae | reverse complement strand
TCCCTCCCTTCCTTCTTCCCCCCTTCCTTCCTCCCTCCCTCCCTCCCTTTAGGCCAGGGGTCTGCAACTGTTTGGAACTGGGCCCTGCCAGCGGTTGTGGGCATACATGTGCAGGCAGCTGCGTTTGTGTGAGAGACGGGTGCCTGTGCCTGCTGCTTGCACAAAAGGAATTGCGCACACTCACACATTTACCTGCCACTCACACAGAACCATCCCCTCTCCCCCCCCCCCCCCGGTCCACCAAGCCGGAAAGCCTGGGGGCCGCTGCTCCAGGCCAATCACTGGGAGTTCTAGAACCGCCTTGGGGTGGAGGCCAGCTGGGTGACCTGTCTCTCAGCCTAACCCACCTCCCAGGGCTGTTTTTTTGAGGAAAACGGGGGGAGGAAGATGTTTTGGATATGTTCTCCAGGTTGAGTTTGTTTGTAAAAAATAATAAAGGCGGGATACTAATGAATGTATACAATCCGTGTGTCCCAAACCACAAATTAGTCAACCGTCTTTTAGCTCTGAATGTGGTGTAAATGCAACAATTTTTCCCCCCTCGAACTCAGGAGCTGCTGCACTTTTTCTCTGGCTTTTCCTAAGGGTTGGTGGAAAAAAAATTAAAAATAAAAAGATGGAAAGGTTTCAAGAATTCCACCGCTGCAAAGTGAGAACATTAAAGTAGCAGAGACAGCAAACGGAGAAAGACTTGAAAAATGGAATAACCTCCACCCGGTCCGGTGGGATTTGTCCCTAGGATTAATGCTGGGTCATCACCTATTGCAAAAGTTCAGCCTTCGGGGGGGAAAAATAGGAAAAGTTTCCTTTACTTGTTAAAAAAATAAAATTAAAAAAATTTAACGGAGACGAAGATCACAATTGCTGGCTGAATTGGAGCTGTGAAATTTGTCTGGAATTTGAGGTTGTTTCCGTAAGATGGCATGGGAAGGGAGGTGAAAAACCAGAAGCAATCTAGGCTAAAGCTGATCTTACACATCAGCATAAAATCCCAGGGCTGGGAAGGACCTGCGAGGTCATCTAGTCCAACCCCCTACCCAAGCTAGAAATTCTTATCCTATCCTGGACAAACGGTTGTCAATCTTTTTTCTTTTTATCTCCAGTGATGGAAGGATCCACAACCTGGGAAAGCAACGTGTTCCTTTGATTAATTATTCTCACTGTCAGGAAATTCCTCCTTAGTTCTAGGTTGAATCTCTCTCTGACCACCTTCCTTCCTTCCTTCCTTCCTTCCTTCCTTCCTTCCTTCCTTCCTTCCTTCCTTCCTTCCTTCCTTCCTTCCTTCCTCCCTCACTCCCTTCCTTCCTTCCATCTTCCATCTCCTCCTTCCATCTTCCCTCTCTTTTCCTCCCTTCCTTCCCTTCCTATTCCCATCTTCTTCCTTCCTTCCTTCCTTCCTTCCTTCCTTCCTTCCTTCCTCCCTCACTCCCTTCCTTCCTTCCATCTTCCATCTCCTCCTTCCATCTTCCCTCTCTCCTCCCTCCCTCCCTCCCTCCTTTCCTCTCTCCCACCTCCCTCCCTCCCATCTTCCTCTTTATTCTTCCAGGTTTCCTTTCCTCCTTCACCAATGTGCAACTCACTTAACAACTGCTTCCTTTAGCAACAGAAATCCTGTTCCCATTTGTGGTTGTAAACCAAGGATTATCTGTATACTGGAACAACCTCTCCTTTCAATTTAAAGGATATATAGGTTAGAGAGCCAGTTTGGTTTACTGGTTAAGGCACCAGGCTAGAAACCAGGAGACGGTGAGTTCTAGTCCCGCCTTAGGCACTAAAGCCAGTTAGGTGACTTTGGGTCAATCACCAGGAGACTGAGAGTTCTAGTCCTGCCTTAGGCATGAAAGCCGGCTGGGTGACTTTGGGCCAATCACCAGGAGACGGTGAGTTCTAGTCCCGCCTTAGGCACTAAAGCCAGTTAGGTGACTTTGGGCCAATCACCAGGAGACGGTGAGTTCTAGTCCCTCCTTAGGCATGAAAGCGGCTGGGTTAGTTTGGGCCAATCACCAGGAGATGGTGAGTTCTAGTCCCGCCTTAGGCATGAAAGCCGGCTGGGTTAGTTTGGGCCAATCACCAGGAGACTGAGAGTTCTAGTCCTGCCTTAGGCATGAAAGCCGGCTGGGTTAGTTTGGGCCAATCACCAGGAGACGGTGAGTTCTAGTCCCGCCTTAGGCACTAAAGCCAGTTAGGTGACTTTGGGCCAATCACCAGGAGACTGTGAGTTCTAGTCCCACCTGAGGCATGAAAGCCAGCTGGGTGACTTTGGGCCAATCACCAGGAGACTGAGAGTTCTAGTCCTGCCTTAGGCATGAAAGCCGGCTGGGTTAGTTTGGGCCAATCACCAGGAGACGGTGAGTTCTAGTTCCGCCTTAGGCATGACCAGGGTAACTTTGAGTCAGTCCTCTCTCTCAGCCCAGCCTACCTCGTGGGGTTGTCGTTGTGAGGAAAATAGGAGGAAGATGTCTCGGATACGTTCACCACCTAGAGTGATTTGTAAGAGAAAATAAATAAATAAAGGCAGGACACAAATTAAGTAAATGAACAAATAAGTTAATACATCAGGCTCATACTTTTTATTTATATCTCAGTTCCAGCAAGCCTGCTCTCCAGGGGATGATGGATCTTGGAGTCTCACTGATCCAGAAGTCACCTTCTTGGGAAATCTTCAGCAGATCCTGTCCTTCCAGCTCTCAGTATCTGCAAAATAGATTATTTTCTGCTCTGGGGGGATCCCTCAAAGATAAATCATGTTGTTGAAAGGAAAAAAGAGAGAGCCTGGCAGCCCCTGAATTAAATAAGGAACAGCTGTTCTTCCACCAGCAACCAATTAGGGAGCCTTATTTTTAAATGCACCAAAGCCTCCTTAATGCACAATAATTTGTCGCCAGTTTGCAAACCTTGCTCTCTTACTATTTTGCCCCCCCCCCCCGCAAAATGTATTTTCTAAAGATCTGCACAGATTGGTGGTGGGGGGGGAGGAGGGAGAAGAAAGAAAGAATACAGATTGATCCAGGAAAATTAAAGTTAAAATTAAAGAATTGATTTTAATTTTTAAAATTAAAATGGAAGAATCCGCTGTTCGCATGATTACAGTACAATAATTTACCCATAACCCTCCAGGGCAATGTATGCAAATTTCAGGGTGCGTTTCTCCATCCCATTTTGGCACCTACCACGTTGCAGGTACTCCTTGACTTACAATCTTTCGTTTAGCGACCGTTCGAAATTACAAGGTATCAAGGTTATTGCGTTTAATTTGGAAATAAGTATAGCACAAACGGTGGCAAAAGTCGCTGAGCTTTTATACAAGAGCACAGAGGGGGCTGGTATGAATTTTGTGTCTGTGAGCATAGTGGATCTCTCTCTCTCTCTCTCTCTCTCTCTCTCTCATTCTCTCATTCTCTCTCTCCCCCCCCATTCTCTATCTTTCTCTCTCTCTCTCATTCTCTCTCCCTCTCTCTCCCCCCATGCTCTCTTTCTCTCTCTTTCTCTCTCTCTCTCATTCTCTATTTCCTTCTCTCTCTCATTCTCTCTCTCCCATTCTCCTTCTCTCCCTATCTCTCCCCCATAGTCTCTCTTTCTCTCTCTTCCCCCATTCTCTCTCTCCTTCTCTCTCTCTCTCCCCGATTCTCTTTTTCTCTCTCCTTCTCTCTCTCCTATTACCTCTCTCCTTCTCTCTCTCTCGCCCCGATTCTCTTTCTCTCTCTCTCTCTCCTTCTCTCTCTTTCTCTCTCTCTCCCCCATTCTCTCTCTCTCCTCCATTCTCTATCTCTTTCTCTCTCCTTCTCTCTCTCTCTCTCCCATTCTTCTCCCTCTCTCCCCCCATTCTCTCTCTTTCTCTCTCTCCCCCCATTCTCCCTCTCTCTCATTCTCTCCTTCTCTCTCCTTCTCTCTTTCTCCCATTCTCTCCTTCTCTCTATCCCCTTCTCTCTCTCTTTCCTTCTCTCTTTCTCTCTCCCTCATTCACTCATGTTCTCTCTCATTCTGTCTCTTTCTCATTGCTTCATTCTCCCTTACTCTCTCCCCATTTTCTCTCTCCCCCCCATTCTCTATCTTTCTCTCTCTCTCTCATTCTCTCTCCCTCTCTCTCCCCCCATGCTCTCTTTCTCTCTCTCTTTCTCTCTCTTTCTCTCTCTCTCTCATTCTCTATTTCCTTCTCTCTCTCATTCTCTCTCTCCCATTCTCCTTCTCTCCCTATCTCTCCCCCATAGTCTCTCTTTCTCTCTCTTCCCCCATTCTCTCTCTCCTTCTCTCTCTCTCTCCCCGATTCTCTTTTTCTCTCTCCTTCTCTCTCTCCTATTACCTCTCTCCTTCTCTCTCTCTCGCCCCGATTCTCTTTCTCTCTCTCTCTCTCCTTCTCTCTCTTTCTCTCTCTCTCCCCCATTCTCTCTCTCTCCTCCATTCTCTATCTCTTTCTCTCTCCTTCTCTCTCTCTCTCTCCCATTCTTCTCCCTCTCTCCCCCCCATTCTCTCTTTCTCTCTCTCCCCCCATTCTCCCTCTCTCTCATTCTCTCCTTCTCTCTCCTTCTCTCTTTCTCCCATTCTCTCCTTCTCTCTCTATCCCCTTCTCTCTCTCTTTCCTTCTCTCTTTCTCTCTCCCTCATTCACTCATGTTCTCTCTCATTCTGTCTCTTTCTCATTGCTTCATTCTCCCTTACTCTCTCCCCATTTTCTCTCTCCCTCCCATTCTCTTCTTTGCTCTCTCTCCCATTCTCTCTCCTTCATTCTCTCATTCTCTCTTTCTCATTCTCTCTCTCATTCTTATTCACTCATTTTCTCACATTCTGTCTCTCGCGCATTTTCTCTTTCATTCTCTCTCTCCATCCTCTCTCTCTTTCATTCTGTCATTCTCATTTTCTCATTCTTTCCTCTTCTGTCTTATTCTTTCATCCTCTCTCATTTCTCTTTTTCTCATTCTCCCTCATTTTTCTTTCTTTCTTTCTCATTCTCTCTATTTCTCTCTCTCTCAATCACTCTATTTCTCGTTCTCTCTCTCTCTTTCTCTCTCTCTTATTCTCTCTCTCTTATTCTCTCTCTCTTATTCTCTCTCTCTTATTCTCTCTCTCTTATTCTCTCTCTCTCTCTCTCTCTCTCTCTCTCTCTAATGTAACTGATTAGTTAAAGGGGAGTCTATTTTGGCCAGATCTCCTGGAATGAAATGCAGACTTTGCAATTTGGGGTAGGGGGATTTTACCTCAATTTTCAATAACACCCAACAGTAATGGGGAAATTCCTCCCCCTCTCCAACAATTTTACCTAGCAAGAAGAGTTTATATACTGATTTCACAAACTCACTCTCCTCCCAACAATTCTTCGGACTCTCAGAGACAGTTAATACAACTTCATACATAAGTTAGTTCGACATAAATGTAGTCCTCGACTTACGACTATAATCGAGCCCCAAATTTCCATTGATAAGTGAGACACTTGGTAAGTGAGTTTTGCCCCATTTTACAACCTTCCTTGCCAACGTTGTTAAGTGAATCACTGCAATTCTTAAGTTAGTCACATAATTCTTAAGTGAATCCGGCTTCTCCCCATTAACTTTGCTTGTCTGAAGGTCGCAAAAGGGGATCATGTGACCCCAAGACACTGCGACCGTCATAACTATGAGGCAGTTATTTGATCACGTGACCACGAGTTGAAGTCCTCCCCTCTTAAAGCATGCCGGCTGGGGATTCTGGGTGTTGAAGTCCGCCCATCTTCAAGCATGCCGGCTGGGGATTCTGGGTGTTGAAGTCCATCCCTCTTAAAGCAAGGCTTGCTGGGGGATTCTGGGAGTTGACGTCCACCCATCTTAAAGCATGCCGGCTGGGGGATTCTGGGAGTTGACGTCCACCCATCTTAAAGCATGCCGGCTGGGGGATTCTGGGAGTTGGAGTCCTCCCCTCTTAAAGCATGCTGGCTGGGGATTCTGGGTGTTGAAGTCCTCCCCTCTTAAAGCATGGCTGACTGGGGGATTCTGGGTGTTGAAGTCCCCCCTCTTAAAGCATGCCAGCTGGGGGATTCTGAGAGTTGACGTCCACCCATCTTCAAGCATGCCGGCTGGGGGATTCTGGGAGTTGGAGTCCTCCCCTCTTCAAGCTGCCAAGGTCGAGGACCCCTGCCACAGATCACGGGAACAACACCTGATCAGCAGACCAGCCCCGATGGGGGTGTCTGTCAGCAGGGCCTGGCCTTCTCGTATGTCATGGTGACTCTCGCATCGTCTGAACATCGCCGTTCTTCAAAGCGGATCCCGCTGGAGCACACGCTGTCCTGCGCTATCGCCCACGGGATCTGCTAATAGAAGCCAGAGCTACAGATGGAGGCAATTACTTTTGCTGTGATGCTCAGCCAGGGATGCTGTCTGAATTTGCTCAGGGCGCACCGCTCCGCATGTGTCACACGAGCAAAGACCAGATGCTCCGAGGGGAAAACGGGCCCTGACGCTGCCTCTGAGATAGGCTGGACAGAGAAAAGAGGGGCGGGGAGGATTAAAGGAGAGAAAAAAGAAGGTAGTGCAAGACGGGGGTCCTCATGGGGTAATATTTACTATTACAGAGAGAATTTGTTATAGTGGTTGAAGACGCCCGACTAGAAATTAGGAGATGGTGAGTTCTAGTGCCACGTTAGGCATGAAAGCCGGCTGGGTGACTTTGGGCCCGTCACCAGGAGACGGTGAGTTCTAGTTCTGCCTTAGGTATAAAAGCCAATTGGGTGACTTTGGGCCTGTCACCAGGAGACAGTGAGTTCTAGTCCCGCCTTAGGCATGAAAACTGGCTGGGTGCCTTTGGGCCCATCACCAGGAGACGGTGAGTTCTAGTCCCGCCTTAGGCACGAAAACTGTCTGGGTGACTTTGGGCCCATCATAAGAGAAGGTGAGTTCTAGTTCTGCCTTAGGTATAAAAGCCAATTGGGTGACTTTGGGCCCGTCACCAGGAGACAGTGAATTCTAGTCCTACCTTAGGTATGAAAGCCAACTGGGTAACTTTGGAACTAGAACTCACCATCTCCTGGTGATTGGCCCAAACTCCCCCAAGCCAGGTTTCATGCCCAAGGCGGGACTAGAACTCACCATCTCCCAGTTTCTAGGCCAGCACCCAACTGGATCTCCTACCATATTTTTCATCTTACCCACTCCCTCTACATGGCTATCCCCTATGATGGCCTGTTCCTTCCAGGTTTTGTATCTCAAAAACAATTGATCTAAATGCTGCGGACTTTTCCTCTCCGTCTGGATGTCCCGTTAAGTGTGAAGCGCACCTATGGCTGGGATCTCCATCTGTTCTCCTGCTGTTCTCCACCGCTGTGTACAGACACATGTGTTACCCTTCGTTGTGTTTTTCCAGGAACGTCCGTTGGCGCTCCAGCTGGCTGGTCCCGTTGCTTTCTTTCATTTTCCCATGCTTGGTCCTCAAAGCTTTACACCAGCTTGTAAATAAACACAGCAACCCACCCACTCCCTTCTACTCCCCAAACAGCTGTTTTCCATTTCGTGTTGCGCAACAAGCTGCAAAAATGTTGTGGATCAAAGCCCCCCCCCCTTCAATGCCCTCTCAGCAAGGCTTTTAATCAAGGCGCATCTGGACTGCATCGCCAGGCGCTGTGCGACACACAGAGGCAATGACGGGGTCCTTGACTTATGACTGCAATCGTGCCCCAAATTTCTGTTGCTAACTGAGACACTCATTAAATGAGTTTGGTCCCATTTGATGACCTTTCTTGCTACTGTTGTTAAGTGAATCACTGCAGTTGTTAAGTGAGTCACACGGTCGTTAAGTCAATCTGGCTTCCCCATCGACTTTCCTTGCCGGAAGGTCACAAAAGGGGATCACACGACCCCGGGGACACTGCAGCCGTCATAAATGTGAGTCAATTGCCAAGCGTCTGAATTTTGATCACGTGACCACGGGGATGTTGCAACGGTCATAAGTGTGAAAAACGGTCATAAGTTACTTTTTTCCAGTGCCATTTTAACTTTGGACTGTCACTAAATGAACTGTTGTAAGTCGAGGACTGCCTGTATTATACGAAAGTCTTACAAAAATGATATATATATGTATATTTTGCAAAGAAATTTGAGATTGTGAGATTGTATAGTTAGTCCTCAACATATGACCAAGGCGGGATCAAGATGTCCGTTGCTAAACAAGGCAATGATTAAATGAGCCACATCCAGTTTTGCAAGCTTTTTTTGCCACCGTTGCTAAGCAAATTATTTTTGTTGCTAAGTGAGTCACGTTGTTAAATGAATCTTGCTTCTCCCATTGACTTCACATTGCAAGCCGGCTGGGAAGGTCACAAAGAGTGATCTTGTGTCTGCGGGGATACTGCGGCCGTCATAAGTACGTGCCAATTGCCAAGCCCCCAAATTTTGATCACATGACCATGGGGATGCTGCGACGGCCGTAAATGCGAGGACCAGTCACAAGTCCCTTTTGCAGTGCTCTTATAACTTCAAATGGTCCTTAAAAGAATGATTGTGAGTCAAGGACTGCCTATATAAATTTGTTTTTATCTGCTGCCGAACTGCAAAGACATCGTCCGAGAAAACATAATGCTGGGTAAAACCTCCAGATTGAATGCTATAATTTCAATCTTAAATGATGAATAGGAATAATTCACAGAGTAGAGGGGTATTCCTAGGGTCTGAATGAAGGTTTATTACCCCCTTGCATTTCAGCAGACCTCGAGGGGACGAGAATAAAAATTAGCTCTAGTGGGCTAAACGGAAACATAAAAATTGAGGGGATAGTCAAGACTCTTTTTTTAAAAATGATCTGCCTAATAACCTGATTAAAATCTGTGATTTTGCATTTTGGGGCCATTTTGCACATGCAGTTTTTAAGCACAGGATATAACCCAGTGTTTGAAGAGATGTGGACTTCATTTCCCAAAATTCCCAAGCTAGTGTGCTGTATTTATCTAAGACCTAATCTATCTTAAATATTATGTATCCTTCTGTCCATCTATGCATCCATCCTCCATCCATCCATCCATCCATCCATCCATCCATCCATCCATCCATCCATCCATCCATCTTAGTAACTCTCTGTCTATCCGATCTAATCCTATGTATATTTCTGCCATCTAATCTAATCTAATCTAATCTAATCTAATCTAATCTAATCTAATCTAATCTAATCTAATCTAATCTAATCTAATCTAATCTAATCTAATCTAATCTAATCTAATCCAATATAATATAATATAATATAATATAATCTATTAGATCTATCTGTCCCTCCCTCCCTCCATTTATCTTATCTCCTGCCTATCCTATTTACTTTATTTAATTTATGCTACGTATATTTCTGACTGCTTATCTATCTAATCTAATGTATTTAATATACTTACTCTATCATCTATCTATCTATCTATCTATCTATCTATCTATCTATCTATCTATCTATCTATCTATCTATCTATCTATCTATCTATCTATCATCTATCTACCTTAGTCATTATCTATCTATCTATCTATCTATCTATCTATCTATCTATCTATCTATCTATCTATCTATCTATCTATCTATCTATCTATCTATCTATCTATCTATCTATCTATCTATCTATCTATCTATCTATCTATCTATCTATCATTTTTCAATCCATCCATCCATCCATATCTCTCTGCCTATTGTATTTAAATCTATCTACTATTCTATGTATATTTCTGCCTGTTTTCTATCTAATCTAAATCTAATATAATCTAATCCCCTTCTCTGTCTCTCTGAAAAGAAATAAAATTACATATATACATACATATACATACATACATACATATACATACATACATACATCTATTTGCATTTTTTCTCTTTTTTTCTCATTGTTTTATTCCCCCCCCCTTACCTCAGTTTTATTAAATAAAGGGGAAAACAGAAACAGTTCTCCACCCGTTTTGGCAAAGGACGTGAAACAGGAGAATTATTATATAACAGAAAACATCCCTCCACAGCATCAGCCGGAGCAGAAAACGCAAAGGATCAGAGACACAAAAGTCAGGGTTCCATTTACTTATTCCCCAAATCTAAGATTATTTTTTATGGTTTGAAAAAAATGACCCATTCTTTAAAAAAAAACAAAAAAACGTTTTATGTGAATTTCCTGGTCCGTCCGTATTATTGGTCCATGCACCCACAAATATTCACATATAACGCTAAGACATGTGTTACCCACAAGTTGGGAAGAGCAAACGAGAGTTAAAGAATACAGGTATTCTTTCAACATACGACTGCAATTGAGCCCAAAATTTCTGTTGCTAAGTGAGACAGTTGTTCAGTGAACTTTGCCCCGCTTTACGACCATCCTTGCCAAAGTGAATCACTGCAGTTGTTATGTGGGTCACACACGGTTGTTAAGTGAATCTGGGCTTCCCCCATTGACATTGCTTGTCAGAAGGTCGCAAAAGGGGATCACGTGACACAGCAACCGTCGTAAATATGAGTCAGTTGCCAAGCGGCCGAATTTTGATTACGTGACCCTGGGGAATGCTGCAATGGTCGTAAGCGTGAAAAATGGTCCTAAGTCACATTTTCAGTACGGTTGTAACTTCAAATGGTCACTAAATGAATTGTTGTAAGTCCAGAACTGCCTGTATATGAAAAGCTATTAGTTTCAAAGACCCTCCTAAGTTAAAGACAGAACCGGGGAAAGAGAATGCAATAACTGTGATAATAGAATTCGTGCCGCTTGATAAGTTGATTTATAAACTTAGACAGACATCTGGAATCCAAAATGTCAAGAGATCTGGAGAATTGCATATTTAGTAATAAACTCCTCCACTTTTAGTCCAAGAAAGGGGGCAGGGAGGGCTTCAAATCATCAGGAATTAAAGAGTTTCCATCTTAAAGCCTGGCTGGCTGGGGGATTCTGGGAGTGGAAGTCCTCCCCTCTTAAAGCAGGCTGGCTGGGGGATTCTGGGAGTTGAAGTCCTCCCCTCTTAAAGCCTGGCTGGGGGATTCTGGGAGTTGGAAGTCCTCCCCTCTTAAAGCCTGGCTGGCTGGGGATTCTGGGAATTGAAGTCCGCCCATCTTATAAAACATGCTGGCGGGGGGATTCTGGGAGGAAAGTCTCCCCTCTTAAAGCATGGCTGGCTGGGGGATTCTGGGAGTGAAAGTCCTCCCCTCTTAAAGCCTGGCTGGCTGGGGGATTCTGGGAGTTGAAGTCCACCCATCTTCAAGTGGCCAAAGCTGAGAAACATTGCCTTAAAGATATATGTGTTATGCAAATCTGAAATAAGAAGCTATTAAACAGTAGAAAAGGTTTTCCAGCCATTTGTATCAGATGGCCTGAGAATTACGTTTCTGGGCAGAGGGTTGGACTAGGTGATCTCCAGAATCCCTTCCAATCCTAGAGGGAGGGAGGGAGAGAGGGAACGGAAAGAAGGAAGGAAGGAAGGGAGAGAGGGAGGGAGGGAGAGAAAGAAAAGAAGGGAAAGAAGGGAAAGAAGAAAGAGAAGGAAGGATGCAAGAAGGAAGGAAGGAGAAGAGGGGGAGAGGGAAGAAAGAAGGAAGGGAGGGAGGGAGGGAGGAAGGAAGATTGAGGAAGACGGTTTCACTTAACCACCATGTGATCCATTTAACAGCTGCACTGATTCATTTAAGAACCATGTCAAAGAAGGTCATGAAATCAAGCATTTGTCGGTCAAGGTTTATCTATAACCTACCGGGACACCAGATCTTTCTCACAAGTAGAATGGCGTGGTCTACTATCTCTGAAGGATCTCAACGACCTTCAAGGCTAATGAGGGTTTTTCATTTCTAGAGATGGTCAATCGAAGTCAATCCAGAATTTTGAGGGGCTTTGGGGCAGAGAATCTGGAACAGGAGATCTCCCAGAAATTCATGGAGCCAAGATCATATGATCAGGATCACATGAAGTGTTAATACCACTTTACAACGCATTGGTAAGGCCACACTTGGAATACTGCATCCGGTTTTGGTCACCACGATGTAAACAAGATGCTGAGACTCTAGAAAGAGTGCAGAGAAGAGCAACATAGATGATCAGGGGACTGGAGGCTAAAACATATAAGGAACAGTTGCTGGAATTGGGTAGGTCTAGTTTAAAGAATAGAATAGAATAGAATAGAATAGAATAGAATAGAATAGAATAGAATAGAATAGAATAGAATAGAATAGAATAGAATAGAATAGAGTAGAGTAGAGTAGAGTAGAGTAGAGTAGAGTAGAGTAGAGTAGAGTAGAGTAGAGTAGAGTAGAGTAGAGTAGAATAGAATAGAATAGAATAGAATAGAATAACAGAGTTGGAAGGGACCTTGGAGGTCATCTAATTCAACCCCCTGCCCAAGCAGGAGACCCTACACAGTTTGTAACATTTGGCAGTCCAGTCTTTTCTTGAAGGCTTCCAGTGATGAAACTCCCACAATGTCTGAAGGCAACTTCTGTTCCATTGGTTGATTGTTCTCACTGTCAGAAAATTTCTCCTTATTTCTAGGTTGAATCTCTCCTTGATCAGCTTCCATCCCTTATTCCTTGTGTGGTCTTCAGGTGTTTTGGAGAACAGGTTGACCCCTTAGGACTAGGGGTGACATGATAGCAGTCTTCCAATATCTCAGGGGCTGCCCCAAAGAAGAGGGAATCAAGCTATTCTCCAAAGCACCTGAGGGCAGGATAAGAAACAACAGATGGAAACTAATCAAAGAGAGAAGCAACCTGGAACTAAGGAGAAATTTCCTAAAACTGAGAACAATTAATCAGTGGAACAGAAATTGCCTCCAGAAGTTGTGGGTGGTCCATTACTTGTCATTTTCAAGAAGAGACTGGGCAGCCATTTGTCCTGGATTGAATAAGGACTCCTGCTTGAGCAGGGGGTTGGAATAGAGGACCACCGTGATCCCTTCCATCCCTATTATTCTGCTTTCTATTTACTCCCCTACAGGTCTCTCCGGTTGAAGAAGGACACTTTCAGTCTTCAGAAAGGGAGAAACACAGATGGTGAAGCCATAAGTTCTGACCTTTTGCTCAGCTGGACCACCAGTTTCACCCAATCAGCGTCCTCCACTTACCGTAGGACGTGGTGTGTTTGTGTATGTGGGGGTTGGGTGGAGGTGTGGATGCAGACTTTAGCTCAGGGGTCTTCAAACTTGGCCCTTTTATGACTTGTGGACTTCAACTCCCAGAATTCCTCAGCCAGGCACGTGTGCCTGGCTGAGGAATTCTGGGAGTTGAAGTCCACAAGTCATAAAAGGGCCAAGTTTGAAGACCCCTGCTTTAGCTGTATGATGAATTGTTTTTCTGACCCTTCCCTATTTCTGCAAGACCCTCAACCAAACACACCACTGTTTCTTTGAGACAGGAAACAGGGTCAAACAATAGTGTAAGCTTTACAAACGCCATAATAATAACATTTTAAAAATGCAGATTTAAAATCCCTCCCTGGCGGGGAAAAAATAGAGAATTCCTCACTTATCTATGGGGCTAAATTCACTCAATCAGACTTGGGGGAAAACCTAGCGCATACAGATAGTCCTTGGCTTACGACCGTTCAAAGTTACAAAGGAACTGAAAAAAAAAGTGGCTGATGACCAGTTCTCGCACTTATGACTGTCGCAGCAACCCCAGCGTCATGGCAACCAGCATGCATTTAAGTGCTAGGATCACCTTCCCAGCCGGTTTCCGACAAGCAAAGACAATGAAGTTGCATTCACTTAATGACTTCATAATTCGCTTAACAGCTGATTTGCTTAACAGCCGTGTTGAAAAGGTCGTAAAATCGAGGACTAAGGCTAACCCCATTTATTTTGCTTGTTGGAAACCCACTTGGAAAGCCCGCAAATGGCGATCATTAAACCCTGGAAGCTGCAACCGTCTTAAGTACATGCCAGTTGCCAAACATCCAGATGTTGATCATGTGATCCTGGGAATGCTGTAGTGGTCGTAAGTCGAGGAACTGCCGTCAATCACATTTTTTGGCATCGCTGTAACACCCAATGCTCGCTAAACAAATAGTTGTAAGTCAAATTCACGTGCAACACTTACAGGTTGTAATGTTTAAAAGAAATTCATTTTCTTTTACGTACAAGTAGTCCTCAACTTACAACGGTTCACTTAGTGACCGTTTGAAGTTACAATGGCACTGAAAAAAGTGACTTATGACTGTTTTTCACACTTACAACCATTGCTGAATCCCCCGTAGTCACATGATCAAAACTCGAACACTTGGCAACTGACTCATAGTTATGACGGTCACAGCGTCCTGGGTTCACGTGATTCCCCTTTTGTGACCTTCCGACAAGCAAAGTCAATGGGGAAGCCAGATTCACTTAACAACCCTGTGACTCATTGAACAACTGCAGTGATTCACTTAACAATGGATGCAAGAAAGGTCATAAAATGGGGCAAAACTCACTTAACGGCTGTCTTGGAAATTTTGGGTTCAGTTGTGGTGGTAAATTGAAGACTGTCTGTACATTTATGGACTATTTTAGTGCCACTTTGAAGGGCGGAAGTCTTCACCATAACAGCTTTTAAAAGATATATAAAACCAGCAAGCTACGATTAAAAAAAGCTACTCAGATGCGAACTCCGCAAACAGTAGCTGCTCGAACCAGTGCAAAATAAAAAAATCTGACATCGTTTCATTTTGGATCGACACCGTCTGCAAACGAACTGCAGGAGTGATAAATCTGCACACATGATTTCTGCCAGACTCTGGCCAAGAAATGGTTCAGCTGCTGCAAAAACCCCTCGGGATGATTTTAAAAATAGCCTTTTGCTGAAAAACCCTGCAGTTCGTTCACCCAGATGTGCGTCTCAGAACCCGACCAAAACCCCAGGAAGAATTTGCCGAGAGAGCAAAAAAGGCGCTTTTTTAGGTTTATTAAAATGACCCACCCTTTAACAAGCCTGTCTACAGGGTGAAAAAGAGAGGGAAATTATGCAATGGAGAGAGAGAGAGAGAATGTGTGTGTGTGTGTGTGTGTGTGTGTGTGTGTGAGAGAGAGAGAGAGAGAGAGAGAAGATGGATAGATAGATCGAGAGAGAGAGAGTAAGAGAGAGAGGGATATAGACAGACAGACAGACAGACAGACAAATTAGATAGATATATGAGAAATGAGAGAGGGAAGATAGATAGATAGATAGATAGATAGATAGATAGATAGATAGATAGATAGATAGATAGATAGATAGATAGATAGATAGATAGATAGATAGATAGATAGATAGATAGATAGATAGGCAGATAGATGGATAGATAGATTGATAGAGAGATTGATAGATTGATAGATTGATAGAGAGATTGATAATAGAGATGATAATTTAGATAGATAGATTGATTGATAGAGAAATTGATAAGAGATTGATAAATAGAGAGAGAGAGAGAATAAGAGAGGGATGATAGATAGAGAGAGAGAGTAGAGAGAGAGAGATGAGAGAGAAAGGATAGATAGATAGATAGATAGATAGATAGATAGATAGATAGATAGATAGATAGATAGATAGATAGATATGAGAGAGAGAGAAAGTAGAGAGAGACAGAGTAGATAGAGAGATGAGAGAGGGGAGATAGATAGATAGATGCAAATAAATAATAGATATATGATAGAAAGATATATATATATATATATATATATATATATATATATATATATATATATATATATATATATATATATAGAGAGAGAGAGAGAGAGAGAGAGAGAGAGATGATAATGATGAAGGTGATCGCATGATCCCGGGACACTGCAACCGTCATAAATATGAGACAGTTGCCAAGCATCCGAATTTTGATCACGTGATCCATGGGGGATGCTGCAAGTGTGAAAACGAATCATAAGTCCCTTTCTTCTGTGCTGTTGTCACACTTCGAATGGTCACTAAATGAACCGTTGCAAGTCGAGGACACGTGCTATTGGCCAGGGCTCAGCCCCCTCTGGAAAGGTGCATTTGACGCAGTGCTGGAAAACACACAGTCATCCAGACCCGCCGATGTTGCGACATTGAATCTTGGAGCTGCCGTTGAATTTGGACTCCGATTAATTTATCCTGCCACAAAATCAAGAAGGCTGCAGAGGCAGACACGGATGAAAAACAGGGGACTTTGGAAATGGGCGAAGAGATTTTGAAAAAAATCATCCATACGTAAAAATGGAGACTAGCAGGGGGTCCTGCTTTGATCTCCAGCCTAGTTGGAAGCACATGTTTCCATGGACGGCCCACTTGACCGCTTAACAATCCAGAAAGGATACAGAAAGCAGAAGATTTTGAAATGAAAAGGAGGAGCCAAGATGTCTCCCCTGTTTTCATACGGCCCTGATGTTTTCTGGTGGGACCGAATCTTCTCCAGGGCCAAGGCAATCATCAAATTAAAATGGTCAGCGGGTCAAGGTGGCCTAACAACTTCTCCAAAACTCATAAAAATGTCAAGATGAAAGGAACATCTGTCTTGCTCTGAGCAGGACTTTGGGGAAGCTTCTAAAGAACTGAGACTCTGAGGTTGACCTCCTTTTAAATCATGGTCTTCTCCAGAAGACTCTCAAAGAGAAGGCCCAGAATGAGCTGGTTGAAACTGTAATGAAGGAAGTTTAAGGTGGACGTCAAGAAGAAATGGTGGCAGCTTCTCATGAGCTTGGATCTTCGAATAGAGGTTGCTGGGCTGTTCTAGATGTCCTTCAAGGTCCGTTCCGCCTTTTTATGAGGAGCAGACCTAACAGCCAGATGCTAACTGTGGAGAACCAAGCACCTTCATGGGTCCCAAACCTGGAGAAACTAAAAGAAGATTTTTCACCTAGATGTGTGTGGGACATCTTCCTTCCCCTGTCCTGACCACTTTCTACAGGGGGACAATCGAGAGCATCCTGTCATACAGCATCACAGTCTGGTTTGGAGGCATCACTGCTTCGGACAGGAAGGCAGTGCAGAGAGTGGTGAGGATGGCCGAAAAGATCATTGGCAGTTCCCTCCCTACCATCCAGGACATAGCACAGAAGCGTTGCTTGAGCAGGGCCCGCAAGATTTTCTGGGACACTACACATCCTCTCCACAACCTGTTTTCCCTGTTACCTTCTGGGAGGAGGCTTCGTGGTATCCGTAGCAGAACATCCAGATTCAGCCATAGTTTCATTCCATACAGCATTAACCTTGCGAACTCTCAAACTTCCTCCTTGCGTTATATAATCAAGATGGACAGTATTTAATATTTATTTGCTATGTATATGTAGGGATGTGGGTCTATATATATGTTGTACATAGTATGTTTAGGTGTGTGTCATGTATATGTTTCACTTTGAGAGCGGGCAACTAAATTTCATTATTTTATGTGTGCCATTGTGCCCACAATATAAAAAATGACAATAAAGGTTATTTATTATTATTTACATCAGCTCCCATAATCCCTAGCCAGAATGGTTCAGGATGGGTGATAGTTATGGACATTGCAACTTCCCCTCCTCAAAATTAATTTTCTAATTGAAGCTCCTCTTTTCCTCAGATGCAAGTTGAAGAAAGGCGAATTTAATTTAAGGTGAAGGGATTTGTTTTTAGGGTAGAACTTTTCCACAGATCTGGGGTGGAGAAGATCTAGTGTTCCCTGCTTTTCCAGCGTCTTCTAAGAGGAAAAGAAACTTCAGCTTTCCGTCGATTTGGTTTTTAAAATGAAGACATATTCAAATTTAAATCCAATTAACCTGGAATCTCCCCTCAAAATTGTTTCGCAAGGTTGATCTAGGACAGGGGTCCCCCAACCTTATGGCTACCAGGGATCAGTTCCGTGGAGAGAGGTTTTTCCGCAGACCGCAGAGTGCGTGGTTTTTTGTGCTGCCTGCATCCCACAGATGGGGCTTTGCTTGCTTGTGCAGACCACGGACCAAGGGTTGGGTACCCCTGATCTAGAACACCTTTCTGGATCCAGGGCTGAAATCTTCCAGAGAGGACAACGTAATTCCCCGTGTGGTTATCAGAGGTCACATGGCCAACTGGCTACTATAAAATGTTGTTTCTGGATCCTGTTAGCCAACTTCCTTCTTTCCTATGTTGAAGACCAGAATCATCTCATCTGCATTTTTTTTTTTTAGATTTTTCCCACCACAAGCCCTTATTCTTGGCTACCTGATTGAAGAGTCAAACATCCCTTATCCAAGTTCAATTTTGTCTCCTCCGATGATGGGAAATTCGAAGGAAATGCTTGCACAGCTTGCCTGGTGAACCATGCAAAAGTTTTGGCTGTCTCATTTGTGAACTCAGCAAACACAGAAAGGACATCAGGAGGACAGGGGTCAAACTGAGGGAAGGAAAAATCTTGAGGAACATTTCTTTTGTTCAGAAATCAAAAACGGGTTGAAGAACCCTAGCTGGAACTTGCTCAGAGTTGATCCGAGACCTGTAAGAAGGAAAGTTTGCACGATCTCAGCAGAAGAACTTCAAAGCTGGTTGAGAGGTCTACACACATTAGATGGAAGACTCAAGATACTTGTGTCCTCCAGAAAGATGTATCTAGAGCTACAATTTTTTGGAGAATATCAGCAGCTGAGATCAGTACTCTAATACGTAGTTATGGACTTCTCAGCAGCATCTAGTAGATCGTTTTAGATGTCTCTCCTCTCTGCTCTTCGTCCTGGGTGGAATTCATAGGCTTCCTGATTTGTAGCCATTGAGAGTTTTATACACCATGTGTCCGCTGATATGCACGGACACACTCTTACACACAACCATTGAAGCTGCTAACCATCATCATGTCTTCTTGATGAAATCTTTTATAGCTGGTCGTGTGTTATCCCAAGTGGAGCTTGGACCTATCACTTTGGAAGTCCTACCATTGAGGTTCGCCGAATAAGCATAGATTTCATACATTGCAAAATGGGACAGGAATATTCAATATTCACGTATCACTTTCTCCATAATTATCTTTATTAGCTGTGTTGGGTTTTCTTTTTCAGAACACGAAGTTCAGAGAAAATTGCTTTTCTGCTCTGAAGATGGTCCGCTTATCTCCATCAGCAAATTCTTATCATCCGCAAGAATCCATTCCAGTTGGGCACTTGGGTGGGCTTCAGAGAAGAAGAGGAGATGCTGGATCATCTTTTCCAATATCCGTCTCAAGCCTTCTGCAGGTTTCGAAAGCATCGCCTCCAGAAGGACATACGAAGAAATGGAAAAGTCACTGACACTCATTGCTGCCACCAAGTAGTGCTCTATAGATAATCCTCGATTTGCAATCCCAACTGAGTCGTTAAGAGAGGGGATTCATAAAACATCTCCTGCCTCCCTGCTCTGCTGGGTCTGATGGATGTGACTGGGAAACAACAGGCAGGGAGCCACCACGGAGAAGGCCCTCCTTCCGGGTCCCACCAGATGGACCTCCTTGAGAGAGGGGACCCGTAGCATCCCCTGCCTCCTTGCTCTGCTGGGTTGGGTAGATGGGAACATTATGATTGATAGAAGAGACAGGTATATAAATAGCGATCAACTGTCGCTTCCTTCAAGGACTGATTGTGTTACCTAGGTTGGTCATGAAATGTCTTCGAGACCTCAAAGTTCAACCCTGAGCTACTCTTGCGTTGGTAACACTCCTTCCTTCCTTCCTTCCTTCCTTCCTTCTTTTTCCTCCCTCCCTCCCTTCCTTTCTTTCTTCTATTTTCCTCCCTCCCTCTCTTCTTCCTTTTTTATTTCTTTTCTTCCTTCCTCTTTTCTTCCTTCCTTTTTCCGTTTCTTCTTCCCTCCCTCCCTCCCTCCCTTCTCTCTTCCTTTCTCCCTTCCTCCCTCCCTCCCTCCCTTTCTTTTTTTAGTTTCTTGCCTTGCTCCCTCCCATCTCCTTCCTTCCTTCCCTCCCTCCCTCTTTCTTTCTCTTTCTCTTCCTTCCTTCCTTCCCTCCTTCTTCCCCTTCTTTTTCTTTCTTTCTCTTGTTTTTCTTCCTTCCTTCTTTTCTCTTTCTTCTTCCTTCCTTCCCTCCTTCCTTTCCTCCCTCCCTCCCTTTCTTTTCTTTCTCTTCCTTCCTTCCCTCTCCTCCTTCTCCTTCTTTCTTTCTTGTTCTCTTTCTTTCTTTCTCTTTCATTTTTCTTCCTTCCTTCCACTCTTTCTTCTTCCTTCCTTCCCTCCCTCCCTCTCTTCCTCCTCCTCCCCTTCCTTCCTTCCCTCCCTCCCTTTTCTTTCTCTTTCTTTTTTCTTTTGTTTCTTCTTTCCTTTCTTCTTTTCCTCCCTCCCTCCCTCCCTCCTTTCTTTCTTTCTTTCTTTCTCTTTCTTTCTTTCTATCTTTCGTTCTTTTTCTTTCTTTCTTTCTTTCTTTCTTTCTCTTTCCTTCCTTCCTTCCTTCCTTCCTTCCTTCCTTCCTTCCTTCCTTCCTTCCTTCCTTCCTTCCTTCCTTCCTTTCTGAAACAACAAAGCCAAAAGACCTTTGCAGGACAGCTGAGGTTTAGATCCCATCAAAACAATCCCTGTCTGTTAGCCTTGGAATTCGGAGACCCCATTTATTCATCTTTAAGTCAAGCACCTCTGAATTGCGCATGGGGGGGGAGGGGGGAAGGGATGAACTGAAGACAGAGTTAGTGGTGATCAAGCCAGCCATGGATCAGAGGGAGGGATGAATGACACGCCAACTAATACACTCATTCTCAAACTCAACCCATTGATCAATCCAGAGTTTCCAAAACACACATGAGAATTCTCATCTCAGAGGTTACACAAAGGGTTGGAATCTGATTTATCCCATTAAACCACGATTCAGCTTTATCTACCTAGGTTGGTGACTCGCAGGAGTAGTTTCTGTCCCTTGCAGAGGCCACATTGCTTGAGAATGCAGTCCCATTGCAGGTAATCCTCGGCTTACGACCATTGATGCAATGCGCTTTAAATTCGGACCGTTGGCAACTGACTCGCATTTATGACGGTCGCAGTGTCCCAGGGTCACGTGATCCCCTTTTGCGACCTTCTGACAAGCAAAGGGACACTGTGACCGTCATAAATAGGAGCCATTTGCCAAGCGTCCGAATTTGATCATGTGACCACGGGGATGCTGCAACGGTCATAAGGGTGAAAAATGGTTAGGGTTATTATAACTACTATAACTTTGAACGGTCACTAAACAAATGCTTATAAGTGAAGGGCTCCCTGTATTCATTTATAGGAGTATGAATGAGAGAGGCCAGCATATTCGGCTCTTAAATATTGGGAAGGGTTTGCAAAGCCCCAGACTTTATACATTATATATATTATATATATATATCTTTATTCAAACAAGCCCCAGACTTTATATACATATATTATATACATATATAAATCTATATCTTTATTCAAACACACCCAACACTAAACCCCACAGCCCTGATTAAAACCACATTGTCATGGAAGCGCTGAAGGGTGGGGATCTCCGGATTGATTTATAAATCACGAAAGGTGGTTTAATGCAGCTGTTTGTGGACTGCACAAAATGCTCAAAGGAAAACTTGGCTCCTGTAACATCCATCTTACTTGCGGGGTGCAACACCTCAGAAACCTAAATTGCTGGTCAGAATCCCTCCTTTTGCAGGAGAGGCTAGCCGCATGAGAACAAGCCAGCATTTGTAGTTTACGCAGCTGGGAAATGCAACCTGGGAAATGCAGTTCATTGGCTAAAAGGGGCATTATTATAATGTTCGAAGAAAATCAGGTCCAGTTCTAAGCCGGGAGTAAGACACGGGAAATAAAATGGAGACTAAGATGCTGGAAATAAAATGGAGGCTTTCTGCCTTTGTTAAGATTTTTTCTCTATATCTCCTTTGAGGAAATATAATGTTCTGCCTCTTTTTAATATCAAGAATAAATAATATTTTAATCTGGGGTGGGGGAAGCCTTCCTACATTAACAATGATTATGGTCACATTATGTATTATAACCATGAGAAGCAGTTTGATCTAGTGGTTAAGGTGCTGGCCTAGAAACCTGGAGACGGTGAGTTCTAATTGCACTTTAGGAATGAAAACCAGCTGCGTGACTTTGGGCCAATCACCAGGAGTCAGTGAATTCTAGTCCTACCTTAGACATGAAATCCAGCTGGGTGACTTTGGGCCAATCACCAGGAGTCGGTGAGTTCTAGTCCCGCCTTAGACATGAAAGCTGGGTGGGTGACTTTGGGCCAATCACCAGAAGACGGTGAGTTCTAGTCCTACCTTAGACATGAAATCCAGCTGAGTGACTTTGGGCCAATCACCAGGAGTCGATGAGTTCTAGTCCTACCTTAGACATGAAATCCAGCTGGGTGACCTCTCTCTCAACCCAACCCACACCACAGGATTGTTGTAGGGAAACAGGAGGAAGAAGGAGAATTCACTGCCTTGAATTGTTTAGAAAAAATAATAATAAAGGCTGGATATAAATAAATAATTTTTTTAAAAAATGATTAAAATTAGAATTCAGTGGGCTCGTCACAATTTGTGCACATTGTGTTTTCTTTCTACCCCACATTCTTCTTCTTCTTCTTCTTCTTCTTCTTCTTCTTCTTCTTCTTCTTCTTCTTCTTCTTCTTCTTCTTCTTCTTCTTCTTCTTCTTCTTCTTCTTCTTCTTCTTCTTCTTCTTCTTCTTCTT
>JALGBA010003073.1:0-24932 GCA_023970755.1 Azemiops feae | reverse complement strand
AGAAGAAGAAGAAGAAGAAGAAGAAGAAGAAGAAGAAGAAGAAGAAGAAGAAGAAGAAGAAGAAGAAGAAGAAGAAGAAGAAGAAGAAGAAGAAGAAGAAGAAGAAGCACCCCACAAGAAGATCAGTCCCTTCGTTCTTAAGCCATGCTTTAAATCGACTTTCCTTCCTTTGCTCTACAGGAGAATTTCCAAAGTTATGTGCACTCACGAGTTCATCCTTTGCCATTTGGATTTCAACCGTCATAATTTACAAGGTATATGTGCTGCACCCTCCCCCCCCCAGTCCACCTCACATCTGTTTCCAACCAGCACCGTGGTCCATCCATCTGTCATGGATCCCGCAAAGTTGCTCCTAAAGCTTCGGAAGACGTTTGGATTCCCCTCCTGAACGGAGGCCAAGACTGAGTGCCAGGCAAAACCTTCTCCCCCCCCCCCCCGAAGCTTGTTGCTTGCAGCTTTATGGATGCGAGATCTGAGTCGTTTGGAACGGCCCCATGTCAGGTACATCCATTTCCCTTAATCCCCCATTTCTTTGGGGTTCCCCTGTGCCAAAAGAACAAAGAGGCTGAAGCCTTCTCTTCCGGCCTTACCTCTCGCAAGCAGACATTGATGACGGTCTCCTGGCAAAGATGATGGCTTAGGGGGGGGGAAGCAGGCAGGGGAGGGAATTACTTTCAAAAACATCATTTGGAGGTAAAGTAAAACAGACCAAGGGTCTTCTGAGGAAGAGTGGAAGCCTGAGTGGCTTTCCTTAAGCAGAAAATCCTGAAGAGAAATAAAAATTAAAATAAGAAAACGGTAAGAGAACACCTGTCTCACCTTGACGGATATAAATCACCAAGACCCGACAGATTACATCCCAGAGTTCTGAAAGAGCTGGCAGAGGTTATCTCAGAACCATTGCACCACATCTTTCAAAAACCCTGGAGCACCGGGGAAGTACCTGAGGATTGGAAAAGGGCTGATGTGGTTCCCATTTTTGGAAAATGAAAAGAGAACAGACCTAGGAAACTACAGACCAGTCAGTCTAACATCAATACCTGGGAACATACTGGAAAAGATAATCAGAAAACAGATCTGTGAACATCTAGAAACAAATAAAGTTATACCTAGTAGCCAGCATGGTTTTTTAAAAAACAGATCATACCGAACTAATCTTATTTTATTCTTTGACAAAGTGACTAAATTAGTAGACCAGCGAAATGCTGTGGACATAGTATTCTTAGATTTCAGTAAGGCATTTGATAAAATAGACCACAACTTACTCCTTGGTAAGCTGGAAAAAGGTGGAATAGACAACATCACCACCAGATGGATCTTGGCTGACAAACCGTACTCAACGAGTAGTCCTCAATGGCACCACATCCACGTGGAGTGAAGTGAGCAGTGGGGTACCACAAGGCTCCGTCTTAGGCCCAGTACTTTTCAATATCTTCATCAATGACTTAGATGAGGGAATTGAAGGGGAACTCATCAAATTTACAGATGGCACCAAACTGACAGGAGTAGCCAACACCCCAGAAGACAAACTCAGGATCCAAAAAGATCTTGACAAACTCGAACAATGGGCCCTATCCAACAAAATGAGTTTCAATGTGGAAAAAAGCAAAGTTTTACACCTAGACAGGAAAAACCCAAAGGCACAAGTACAGATTGGGCGAGACCTGGCTTAAAAACAGTAACTGTGAGAGGGACCTTGGAGTCCTAGTGGACGATCACTTAAATCTGAGCCAGCAGTGTGCAGCAGCAGCCAAAAAAGCTAATACAGTCCTTGGTTGTATAAACACAGGCATAGAATCAAAATCACCTGAAGTATTAGTATGGCTTTATAAAGCCTTAGTAAGGCCACATCTGGAATACTGCATCCAGTTTTGGTCACCACTTTACAAAAAAAGATGTTGAGAATTAAGGAGAAATTTGATGACAGTGAGGACAATTAACCCGTGCAACAGCTTGCCACCAGAAATTGGAGGTGCTTCATCATTGGAGGTTTTAAGAAAAGACTGGATTGCCACCTATCAGAAAGGGTATAGAGTCTCCTGCTTGAGCAGGGGGCTGGACTAGAAGACCTCCAGGGTCCCTTCCAGCTCTATTCTGATTCAGTCCAGTCCAGGAGAGGACACAGAAAATACTTTTGTTAGATTACGACCAAGACTTAGCCGAGTCTAATCTAGTCGACCATTTTCTGACTTAAAGTGACTGGCCAGATTGATCTGCAGCATCAAAGGATGTAGCTATAATAAGATTTGCTGACTATGGTCTCTTCTCAGATATTGAGACTTTAGAAAGAGTGCAGAGAAGAGCAACAAAGATGATTTGGGGACTGAAGGCTAAAACCTATAAAGAACGGTTGCAGGGAAAAGAAGGACGAGGGGGGACATGACAGCATTGTTCCAATATCCCAGGGGCTGCTCTAAAGAAGAGGGAGTCAAGCTATTCTCCAAAGCCCCTGAAGGCAGGACAAGAAGCAACGGATGGAAACTCATCAAGGAGAGAAGCAGCCTGGAATTAAGGAGGAATTTCCTAATGGTGAGGATGATTAACCAGTGGAACAGAAGTTGCCTCCAGAAATCGTGGGCGCTCCATCACTGGAGGCTTTTAAGAAGAGGCTGGACAGCCATTTGTCCAGAATGATACAGGATCTCCTGTTTGAGCAGGGGGTTGGACTAGATGACCTCCAAGGTCCCTTCTGACTCTGTTATTCTGTTATTCAGAATATTCAGATATTGCAGCCTGCAATATCTAACTTGGGATGCTCTGTTCATTTAACCTAACACAATTAAAGCCTCTCTATCAAATTGCCTCATATCTGAATCCTCAATCAAGTTACATTTCCACATGTTGTGATTGCAATTCCCAGAATCCTTAGGGCTGGCAGAAAAAGTCTGCAGAAACTAACTTGTCCAAGGTTAAAAAACAGAAGTGCAGCTAGTAACTGATTAATGGATTAACCAAGCCCTCTCAAATGAATTAACTTTCTTAAGCAAAAACAGATCAGTTTTGGTCTGTTGGCTATTAGGCTACGATCCATCTTTATTTTTAATGCCATTGTTTTATAAAAAGAGCTGATGCCAAGAGAGATTTTGTACCACAGAACAGAAAAATATCTCTAGGATGCTACAAAGCATATGTGCGTCATTTACAAACAAAGAAAAGACGCTTCTTCCTCCAGAATTATTGTTTTCATCTGCGTTCCAAATTTAAAGGAATATAACGGGTTGATGAATCAGTCAAAGTTCATATTCCTCACTAAGGTTTTCCTTTTAAGAATTATGATGGTTCTGAGCCCCATCTAAAGTCATATGAATCTCCATGCTGAGCTAAACTAAAGGACAGTCGAGTTTTGTCGGCTTGGACAAAAACAGGGGTATCCAAACTTGGGAACTTTAAGGCTTGTGGACTTCAACTCCCAGAAGCATGTGAAGTGTTAGCATCGCGTTATAATGCCTTGGTAAGCCCACATTTGGAATCCTGCATCCAGTTTACGTTGCCACGATATGAAAAAGATGTAGAGACTCTAGAAAGAGGGCAGAGAAGAGCAACAAAGAAGATCAGGGGACAGGAGGCTAAAACATACGAAGAACGGTGGCTGGAATTGGGCATGTCTAGTTTAATGAAGAGAAGAACGAGGGGGGACATGAGAGCAGTCTTCCGATATCTCAGGGGCTGCCCCAAAGAAGGGGGGGGGTCCACCTATTCTCCAAAGCACCTGAAGGCAGGACAAGAAGCAATGGATGGAAACTAATCAGGTAGAGAAGCAACCTAGAACTAAGGAGAAATTTCTTGACAGTTAGAACAATTAACCAGTGGAACAACCTGCCTCCAGAAATTGTAGCTGCCTCATCACTGGAGGTTTTCAATAAGTGATTGGAGCCATTTGTCTGAAATGATTGAGCAGAGAGCTGGACTAGAAGACCTCCAAGGTCCCTTCCAACTCTGTTATTCTGTTATTCTCAAATTGCTGGAAGAACTTCCTACCTATCCATAGGTAGGAAGGTCCCTTTCTAAGGTCCCTTCCAGTTCTGCTATTCTGTTATACAGATGTGATCCTTACAGGCCATCCAAGGGAAGGATCATCCTGATGATGTTATCCATCCAGCTGTGTCCGACCCTTGGCGATTCTCTGGGCCAGGTGGTGTCTCCACCTCTTCCGATCTTGCGCTGCTTCTTTGAGTTGTTCTCTGCTCTGGCTGGCGCCAGCTTTGAGGGTGTCCACCAGCCACCGGGTTCTTTGGTGGCCTGGTTTCCTTTCTGCCACTAACTCTTCCAAAGATAATTGCTTTCTCCAATGAATTTCCACGCACGACGTGGCCAAAGTAAATGAGATGCAGTTTCGTGATTTTGCCTTCTAGTGGCAGGTCTGGTCTTATGCGCTCCGGGGAGTGCTTGTTAGTCACCTTTGCTGTCCAAGGAATGTGGGGGAGCCTTCTCCAGCACCCCAGCCTCAAACGAGTCCACGTTCTTCCTGTCTTGCTTTTTTAAGGTCCAACTTTCATTCAAGGGGAAGGACCATGCAAATCCAGGTTGCACCCACATCTCTGGAAAGTGGAGGAACTTGGCTAAAGGGGAGACGGGAGCAGAAGGAGGCTCCCCCACCACACCCTCAGGCAAAACACACACACACACTCACACACAAAGTTTGGGCTTAGCCTGGGAACACGTCGCCCTACCAATGGAGAATTGGGCCTCTCTGACCTCAAACACGTGCGCACGGGCTGCTCTCCTCCCCTGGTGAGGTTCATCCAGCGTTCCCCTTTGGACGAAGGCAGAAGCCACACTGGGCTGCCCTCTCTGCAGGTACAGCCACTTCAGAAGAACCACAGGCCCCTTTGGCAGCCCTCTCCACATCTCCTCCTGCTCCGCGTGGCTGGGGCGGGAGGCCACTGCGGGTCCCACACTGAGAGTTGGCCCACCTCCCCACTTCAGAAGCTCTGCTCCGGCCCCACCCTGCTGGGAAAGCGTATTTTCTTTCGTGCTCGGAGAACTTTAATGGCCTGAGAGCTTCCAAGTGGCAAAGAGCCACCTTGTCGTCGGGATCAGCAGCAGGCGACGTGCGAAGGGAAAGGTTGAAGAAGGATCTTGCACGGAAAAGGCCCCCCCCTCTCTTTGCGTGGAAGAGAAGAGAAGAACCGGGGAGGGGGGGAAAGGGAGAGGCTTCTCCGAGCGGCCAAATATATCCCAACCATATTGCCTCCTTGGGAATTTAGAACATTTTACCCACAATGCCTTGCCTTGAAAAACAATCCCTTTTGGAGCCTGGCGTAACCTAAAGTGACTGTAGATTATTAAGGATTTGACTTTGAACCTCGGCATTTGGTTCCCATTATAGAATCATTAATATCCTCCGCTCCCCACATTCCACGCAAGGTCCCCGCGCAGACCTTCGCAGCCAGGCCTTCTCCCGAAACGTCCCTCTTTCCAAGAACAGAAGCTGGCCTTTGTTTGCCTTGCAAATCCAGCCGTGTGTCCTGGCACAAAAAGGCCAGGTGGCTGAGCACCAGCCCCCTCCCCACCTTCCCCCTCTCCCTCCGGCCTTCCCGGATCTGAGAAGTTCCTCCTGCGAGGTGCCGCCATCGGTCTTCAGAGAAACGCAGTTCTTGGAGGCCGCCAAGGTGTGGTGGGCCAGAGAGTAAAGTCCTCCAGATGCTTAGCAGTGTGTGAAGGAAAAGAAAGGAAAGGAGAAGGGGAAGAGAAAGGAGAAAGGAGAAAAAGAGAGAGGAGAGAGGAGAGAGGAGAGAGGAGAGGAGAGGAGAGGAGAGGGGAGGGGAGGGGAGGGGGGGAGGGGAGGGAGTGGAGGAGAGGAGAGAGAGGGAGAAGGGAGGGGAGGGGCGGGGAGGAGAGGAGAGAGAGGAGGAGGGAAGGGAGGGGAAGAGAGGAGAGGAGAAGGGAGTGGAGGAGAGGGAGAGGACAGGAGAGGAGAAGGGAGGGGAGGAGAGGAGAGGAGAGAGAGGAGAAGGGAGGGGAGGGGAAGAGAGGAGAGGAGAGGAGAAGGGAGGGGAGGAGAGGAAAATGAAAGGAAGGGAAGAGCAGATATTGTTGTTTTATGGGGTTCGCAGGATGTAAGTTCCCCCAAGTAAAGCTGCCTTCCGCAATTGACTGATAGCGGCATTGTCATTGACGATGGTGTTCGAGTGGTGCTCCATATCCCAAACCGTCAAAGTGCATAAAATCTATTAGACTTTGCCAGCCAATACCTTGGACGGGAGTAAGACTAGAAGATCTCCAAGGTCCCTCCCAATTCTGTTATTCTGCTATTCTTTCATCAGGCACTAAAAATGAGACCTAGAATGTCCTCGGGACTGCTGAACTGGCCTCTGCAGGATATTGGACTGAGAACATCACCACTATGGAGGAACCCTGGTCAAGCCGTTCTGCTCTGGAGAACAACCAGACATTACAAATTCTTTTCTTCTTGTTTTGTTTGCCCTCTTAGTGGCTTTTGGTAGAGCTGGCAGAAGAGTCTTTAATCAAGGGCAAGATGTGTGTGTTTGTGTGTCAAAAAAAGCTAAGGATGGAAGGCTGAGTCGACCAAAGGTGGCAGTTACAACCAACGTTTTGGCCCTCTCTGTGGACTCCCTGGGACAAAGTTTGGTTGTGACATCATGGTTAACAAGGACACACTAGAGGAGGGGTCTCCAAACGTGGCTACTTCAAGACTTGTGCACTTCAAGTCCCAGAATTCCCCAGCCAGCCTGGACTCAAGTCCACAAGTCTTGAAGTTGCCAAGTTTGGTGACCTCTGTACGAGAGATGTTGAGAGATGAAGCATCTCCAGAGGCTGGGGGTCCAGTTCCTGATATCTTCTCCCATTTTAAGGAGAAAAAAAAGCAGGCGATGGCAAGTCTAAGCCAGGATGTCGGCCTAAACCAGGCTGAGCTAGATGGATGACTCCTTTGACCTTGGGAAGCTACCTTCTGGAGTCCCCTGGGAGTTTCCCCCTCCCGTGCGGTTCCCTCTTCCATTCCAGGGATAAGCCCGATAGAGATCTGGAGTGCAGCTGCCTTCAATATTTATATAGCCGCCGTGGACCTTGGACCCTCTAAATACGCTCTCCCCTTTGAAATCAATCTCCAGTAGGCCTAGGGAAGGTTATGAAATATAAATTTGGATGTCTTGGTGGTACAGAGCGAACAGTGGAGTTGAAATTAAATCATGTTTAGATTAAAGAGGACAGAGTATTGAAAATATTTTCCTTTGAGTTTTACAGTACAATTAGGAACTGTTTAAGCTTTTGATTCTCGTGGCTTCTAAGTCGGGGCTGCGGTTAACCGACTGCTCCAGATCTATTCCTCTCTGCTTCCATTGGAGAAGGTCACCCCTGTTTTGTTGAAGAATTATACCTTCAGCTACCGAGGCCTCTTATCTGAGAATCTGCAATTTGCAAGGTCTCCCGCAAAAGGAAATCTTTTATTAAGCATCCTATTTTCCTTTGCTCCGGGCAGGCAGACTAAATAAACGGAAGGGTAGACTTTGCACTTTTTCTTCACGTCGGCCGGGTCCAAGAATCACAGACAATGCCGGTTTGCAAGAAAGAGAGAATTTTAAGAAAAACAAGCTGTTCCAAGCCCCTCGTTGACGGGTCCTGCTGGATTCCTCAAAAGAATTTATTTCATTACTATAAGTGCTGTTGACTTAGTGTGAGTTTCAGCACTCGGATTCTTGGATAGCTGGACGAAAAGCGCCATCTCCAAGATAAATACATTATCCAAAGCATGACTTTCATTCTTTCGCTGATCTGTGGTCGGACCGCCACGGTTCCCCTGTGGAAAAGGGCTTCCTGGGCCTTGACAAGGCATGAGGCCTCAGCTGCCCCTACGTGGTACACCAGAGGAGCAAGAGGCCTGGGGGCAAAGGTCAGGAGGACACCATGCCAGCTCCGTACCAATCTGAGCTTTTGCAGTGGCGTTCCAAATCTCCTAATCTTCTGGGCTGGGAATAGAACATCAGAAGGCAGATGTTACCAGATGCCCTCATAGGTCATTCCCCCAGTGGTGGAATTCAAATATCTGAACAACTGGTTCTCTTATTCAATGCAGGCCTGGGCCGCTGAGGCATAGAACGGACTTCCGGAAATGGCATCCACGCACATCCGGTGGGCCATTCTAGGCCTGGGAGGCCTCCTCCAGGCCTCCGAGGCCTAGACTGGACTTCTGGAAGCCAGCCAGTTCTCCGAATGCAGCAAAATTGAGCTACCGGTTCTACCAAACCACTGCGAACCAGCTGAATCCCACCACTGCATCCCCCCATTTATAGTATCTTCTGGAGCGATTCACCCATCATTATGCCAAAATAACCCTAAAGAAGAAACAGCATTGTATCACATTGGCAATGGTTGAGTGGTGGCATCAGAAGTCATTGCTAGAAATGTTTATAGTCTTCCTCTGGCAGAAGAGCTGGATTCTTTGACATCTTGATCAATTAGGGTTGCTCAGGGTCTTCTAGCTTCCATGGACATTTCCATTTTATCTCCAACATCTTGAAATGTCATAGTTCTGGCGCTTAATCTGAGTCAACAGCAGCTTGACCGCTGCTATTTATCCACTTCAGGAGGAGCTCCAGACTGGAAAGAGCAGTTGGAACTATATTTAGGTGCTTCAAAACCAGGATGGTGGCAGCTCCCATTTCTCCACCTTTCTTTTATTTATCCTAGAAGTTGTGAGTGGCAGAGATTTGCAGGACAAGGTGGAGAAAGAGGGAAGACCAACAATGCTTCCTTGATGAGCACCACAGAATGCCGTAAACAGAACAACACAGTAACAGAGTTGGGAGGGGCTTAGGAGGCCTTCTGGTCTAACCTTCTGCTCACGCAACAGGCCCCAGACCATTTCAGACAAATGCTTGTCCAATCTGGTCCGAAGCACCAGAAGGCAGGACAAGAGGCAGTGTGCCTGGCTGAGGAATTCTGGGAGTTGAAGTCCGCAAGTCATAAAAGGGCCAAGTTTGAAGACCCCTGGGTTAAGCCAATGAGTCTTCGGCTGCAAATCTGGAATTCATGTCTGGCCCTGATTTCCGTTGAGATTCAATTCTGAGGGCTTTTGCTCCCGAGTAGCTTACTAAGGCCTAGTAAGAATTTGCAGCCTTGCAGAGGGCAAAGTTATGCCTTCTGCCTTTGGCCTTCGTGTCGCCAGGTCTCCCGGAGTTCTCCAGTGTGAATGAGCGAGGCTCTCGCTTATTTTTGGATCTATGGACTCGGACCAGTTTTACTACAACAGTTCATTTAGTGACCATTCAATAGCTACAACGGCGCTGAAACAAGTGACTTATGACCATTTTTCACACTTACGGCCATTGCAGCCTCCCTGTGGCGAAACGTCATCAAAATGCAGCTGCTTGGCAACTGACGGTTGTCATATTTACGACAGTCGCAGTGTCCCGGGGCTGTGTGATCCCATTTTGCGACCTTCTGAGAAGGGACGTCAATGGGGAAAGCCGGATTCCCTTAACGACCGTGTTGCTAACTTAACAGCTGCAGTGATTCACTTAAGAACTTGGCAAAGAAAGGTCGTCAAACGAGGCTTAACGACTGTCTCACTTAGCACCATAAATTTTGGGCTCAAATTGTGGACGTAAGTCAAGGACTACTTATATATTATTTGTGCCTTCCAGAAAGAAAAGACCTCAGGGGAAAAATACAATAAAACAGACCAGCCTGTTGTTGTGGTCTTTAATTGAAGAGTACAAGAAGCAATGAAGATGCTGCAGAAAGGGACAGAAACGGCCACTGTGTCCCATCATCTCCCAAAGGCCGGCAATTGTTGCAGGAGACAAGCTAGTGAGATGCAGGTCTTGGCCACCTGCCAGGCGGAAGAGAGGGGACCACCAGGCGTGGCCAAGTTGCAGCCCAGGACGGGAAGGGATCTGTTTGCAACCCCGTCATGACTTGTCTGAGATGGTATAGGTTCTCCTGCTTGAGCGGGGGGCTGGACTAGAAGACCTCCAAGGTCCCTTCCAGCTCTGTTCTGTTTTGTTCCGTTCCGTTCCGTTCCGTTCCGTTCCGTTCCGTTCCGTTCCTATTCTATTCTATTCTATTCTATTCTATTCTATTCTATTCTATTCTATTCTATTCTATTCTATTCTATTCTATTCTATTCTATTCTATTTTCCCATTATATTTATTCTATATTCTATATTCTATATTCTATATTCTATATTCTATATTCTATATTCTATTCTATTCTATTCTATTCTATTCTATTCTATTCTATTCTATTCTATTCTATTCTATTCTATTCTATTCTTATTCTATTCTATTCTATTCTATTCTATTCTATTCTATTCTATTCTATTCTATTCTATTCTATTCTATTCTATTCTATTCTATTTTCTATTCTATTTTCTATTCTATTTTCTATTCCATTCTATCTTTATTCTATTCTATTCTATTCTATTCTATTCTATTCTATTCTATTCTATTCTATTCTATTCCTATTCTATTCTATTCTATCTATTATATTCTATTCTATTTTCCAATATTTATTATTCTATTCTTATTCTATTCTATATTCTATATTCTATATTCTATATTCTATATTCTATATTTCTATATTCTATATATTCTATTCTATTCTATTCTATTCTATTCTATTCTATTCTATTCTATTCTATTCTATTCTATTCTATTCTATTCTATTCTATTCTATTCTATTCTATTCTATTTTCTATTCTATTTTCTATTCCATTCTATTCTACATATTCTTATTTCTTTATTCTATTCTATTCTCTTCTATTCTATTCTCTTCTCTTCTCTTCTCTTCTATTCTATTCTTTAAAAAAAATAAAAAATAAAGACTGACTCATGAGAGTCCCTTGGACTGCAAGGAGATCCCATCCGTCCATCCTAAAGAAAAATAACCCTGACTATCCTTTGGAAGGACAGATCCTGAAGGTGAAGCTTAAATACTTTGGCCACCAAAAGAGAAGAGAGGACTCCTTGGAAAGGACCCCTGAAGTTGGGAAAGATGGACGACAGAGAAGGAGACGGCTAGATAGGGTCATTGAAGCAACAAATGTGAATTTGGGCAAACTCCGGGAGACAGTGGAGGACGGTGGGGGGGGGGGCTTGGCCTATTGTGATACCTGGGGTCACGAAGAGTCAGACATGACTTAGTGACTGAAGAACAAAATATCTTCTCCAGCCGTTTCGCCTCGCATTCATTCCCACGGTCTTGAACGGCCACGTGAGCCCCAGCCAGGACTTCACTTTGGCTGGGCCCCTCCCACCCCGCCCTCTCTTACACATCCCTGTGCACTCAGGACAGTTCCTTGCTCGCCCTTCGCACTGGGACACCCTCCACCAGGCCTCGGCAACAGCTGGGGGATTTATAGGCAGCCAGTTGAGAATCTATGGCCACCCAAGAACGGTGTGGTTTTCATTAATGCCGGAGCAACTTGGGAACGCGGCAGGAATGCTACGGCAGCCATCGCTGCCTTGCCGGAGTGCCAGGAACTGGATGGAGACGCTTCTCCAGGTCTCACGTTCCCCTCTGTAGCAGTGGAACTGGGGGCTCTCCAAGCTGGGCGACGGCCCAAACAAGGATAATCAGCCAGGTTTGCTTTTCTCCTCCATCTCAGAAGACCTGCATTTATTCAGCCCCCTCCACAAATTCCCACATTATGACAAGAGAGCTGAAAGCCCTTTTGACACCTAATAAAATGAGGTCCCTCTAAGCCGTTCAACACATTGGCACAGCACATCTGGAATCCTGCATCCAGTTTTGGTCACCGTGATTCAGAAGAGATGCTGAGACTCCAGAAAGAGTGCAGAGAAGAGCAACAAAGATGATTAGGGGACTGGAGGCTTAAACATACGAAGGAAACGGGGATGTCTAGTTTAATTAAAAGAAGGGCTAGGGACGACATGATAGCAGTGTTCACCTAAAAAAAAAAAAGTGACTTGGTCGCATTCCTGGGAGTTGATGTCCACCTATGTTCAAGTTGCCACGGTTGAGAAGATAAGTCCACGAGGACAATAAGGGTGACGTGAAAACTGTCACAAAGAAGAGGGGGGGTCAGCCTCTTCTGCAAAGCACCTGAAGGCGGGACAAGAAGCAACGGATGGAAAACAATCAAGGAGAGAAGCAACCTGGAACTAAGGAGAAACTTCCTGACAGTTAGAACAATTAACCAGTGGAACAGAAGTTGCCTCCAGAAATCGTGGGCGCTCCATCACTGGAGGCTTTTAAGAAGAGGCTGGACAGCCATTTGTCCGGAATGGTACAGGGTCTCCTGTTTGAGCAGGGGGTTGGACTAGATGACCTCCAAGGTCCCTTCCAACCTCATTATTATTGTTATTGTTGTTATTGTTGTTATTGTTATTGTTAATAACAACAATAACAACAACAACAACAACAATAATAATAATAACAACAACAATAATAATAATCTCTCCATCCCATCTTCTCTCCCCGTCCTCTGTTCATGCCTCACGCACCATAAATATCCAATATAGCAGATCAGCGGTGGATTAAAAAAAATGCTCTGGAAAAGTGTCCACGTTACACAGGGACGGTCTGGGAGGCGACCGAAAATGCACCACTGCTGCCATCTTCTGTTCATTTCTGAATGAAAGACGCTGAGAAGGAGGACCTTCCATGGATGCTGAATTCCCCTCTCTTCCACCCTCCCGCTCCCTTCTTTCTTTTTTGCCAATTGATGGAAAAGGTTTTGAAACGTGCTAAGCACCAGAGGTATCCGTGGGGTGTAGTAAACAAAAAAGCCCAAGATGTTGGATGTGATGGTGCAATGGAAACTCTGCCTGGTTTTATAGCTTCTCTGGCCCCATCTCAACCGCCATTTTGAGCTTTCTGACTGCCTCCGGTGGACGGCCCTGCTACATATGGGAAATACTCAAATACTTTAACGAGCATAGTTCTTTCCTTAAGTGAGGAATTCAAATCCGGTTCTTTTTTGTGCTCGGTAACGGCATGGCTGCCCTTGGTGAGTCTTGCTGGTCAACCCTTTTGATCAAGGACAACTTTGGCAACTTCTTCTGGAAAGACTATTATATGGCGGCGAAGGTGGACTGGGAGCTGTGGTGCACTGGGATTCCACCACTTCTTCTCTAACTTTATTTGCTGATGCCCCTCAACCAGAATGTTCTCTCCTCCACATCGTACTTCCCAGACGAGTTCTTTTATGGTTGGTTTGTTGCTTATTATAGATACCACATTATTTATTATGCTTGTTTTCTTCGGTATGCCATTGGTAACGCCTATGGATGGCCCTTAATGCAGAAAGATGGACTCGTGATTTAAATCTGGTTTGTCCCATACACTAAGCTGTGGTTTGTTCAAGCACGATTTCTTGCATTAGATATCTTGGCTGGGTTCATTCAACATGGTAAAGGCCAGGGCCAAGCCACCCATGTCTTCAGCTTGGCACAACATCTGAATCCGGAGAACATGGACTTGTAAGGATGAGGGCAAACAAAGCCAAAGAATTATCCCAAATCAGCAACCAAAAAAGTTGAAGAGAACCAAGGTGGCCATTGAGAGGAGGAGGATGGGCACCTGCTCAGTTATGATCACAAGTGCAAATAACTACAAATTTGATCCACCTGTTTGTGTGTCACAAAATTCCTATGGATTCAGTGCCCCGGATGGGTGGGTTCTGGGGTGAGATGCTGCCCTCTTGAGATGTATATGTCTTGCTTTAGACCACCAATGCTGGTCACTCCTAATTCCTAAGTGGCATCATCAACACTCTGATTCCAAGTTGAGAGGATTGATTTGAGGGAATTTAAGAAGGGGATATGTGAGGCACTTCTGGGGACACAAGTGACGGAGGCGAAGAGGTAGAAGAGGATTGGGGACTGGAGGCTAAAGCATATGAAGAAGAGTTGCTGGAATTGGGTATGTCCAGTTTAATGAAGAGAAGGACGAGGGGTGACAGGATAGCAGGGTTTCAATATCTGAGGGGTTGCCACAAAGAAGAGGGAGTCAAGCTGGACCCCAGAAATTGTGGGTGCTCCATCACTGGGGGTTCCCAAGAAGAGATTGGATGACCATTTGACTAGGACAGGGGTAGGCAACCTTGGCTCTTTTATGACTTGTAGACTTCAACTCCCAGAATTCCTGAGCCAGCCATGCTGAGGGGAAAGGGAGAGGTTTCCAAGCTGAGCCATGTTGGCTCAGGAATTCTGGGAGTTGAAGTCCACCAGTCATAAAAGAGCCAAGGTCGCCTACCCCGGGACTAGGTTAATATAGGGTCTCCTGCTCAAGCAGGGGGTTGGACTAGAAGTCCTTCAAGGCTCCTTCCATGGCTCCTTATTCTGTTATTCCTTTTCAGCCTGAACATTTGCCTAATGGGGCGCAAAGCCGTGAACAAATGCTTCCATTTCAAGCCCTGCAGTGAACACATTGCCGTGGTGAGTTTATTGGCCTGGGACCAAGGAGACTTTGGTTGTGTCCTCACTTGACCACAGAGCTCAGGCTGTGACTCTGGGTCACCCCTTCTCTTTTCAACCCAACGTACCTCCCAGGGTTTACTCTGGCATAAACGGAGGAACAACCTACCATCAAACTTACCTCCTGGGGAAAGGAAGAATGTAAGCATAAAAACAAACAAGTGGATCATTGAACAAGTCAAGCCAGAGTTCTCGCTGGAGGAACAAATGTCCAGGCTTAAATTATACGTTGTGCAAAGACCCAGCTCTCTGGAGAAGGCTGGAATCCCAGGAAAGGTGGGAGGAAAGAGAAGAAGAGGACAATTGGCAGGAAGGGCTCCTCATGTGGTCATGAGAGTCAACCCCATCGTGATGGAACATCGTCAATCAATCAGTGCAAGCATCCCGCTTTCTTAAGAAGTCTACAATGCTGGAAAAGGTAGAAGGAAAGAAAAGAAGAGGACAACTAGCAGCAAGATGGATGGTTTGGGTTACAGCGGTGATGGAGGAACCCTTGGGAGACCAGAAGGACCAGGCTGAGGTCAGACTGTCATGCAGAAAATCCATTAAGATGGTTATTGAGAGTCAACACTTACTTTGACCACACACGATCGTCCAACGCATAAAATAGTAAACCACAACTAACCACATCTATCCCCATTTTCATGTTTGCATGACTCCAATTCCAGGCCATCCTACATTGCTGAGGTTCACATAACCCTTTCATCTACCAGGGCAACCAGATGGACTTTTGGCTTGACCCAGCAAAGGAAATATCTTGGATGCATCTGAGGAGGGCCAAGGGTAGCACATCCAGAAAGCTGCCGAGGAATTTCCTAAGCGGCTGAAGGATGTCGGCACCAAACCAAGGATATGACTGACTCTGACCTCCGTGTTTCACAAAGGACACGTCGCAAGCAGCCTTCGCATCCTGCAGCTGTTGGAAAAGAGCAGGTATCTGATGCGGCTCCCTTGCATGAGTTCACCCGGCGCGCTGCAATTCAGGAAATGACAGGCGCTGCTCGGCGCGCATGCAGTCCAGGAATAAAATCAACAGGAATTGCTATAATCTAAACAAAGGAAAACACACCCATGAGCAACACCGGCTACAGGAGCTGGGCTGCTCAGGAGGCAAACCAAGGTCAAGAGAGGGAGGAGAAGTAGGAGGTGGCCCTTTGTCTGAAACATCTGTGTTTGGCCGGCTTCGGGAACCTTTTGGCTGCATTCAGAAGTTGCCTTGAAGCCGCCTTCCAGATACTCTTTGAAGCTTTAGGGGCTGCTGAAAGGCTCCACACGGCCAAGATGGCTTGCATGGGTTGAAGCCCAGCTCTTAGCTGGTCATGCATCCGATCGTCTCTCAGTCTGGGAAGCAGATAATACTAATAATACTAATAATAATTATTTAAAATTTAGAATAGAATAGAGCTGGAAGGGACCTTGGAGGTCTTCTAGTCCAGCCTCCTGCTCAAGCAGGAGAACCTATACCATCTCAGACAGGCGACTGTCCAGCCTCTTCTTAAAAACCTCCAGTGATGGAGCACCCACAATTTCTGGTGGCAACTTCTGTTCCACTGGTCGATTGTCCTCACTATTAGGAAGTTTCTCCTTAGTTCCAGGTTGCTTCTCTCCTTGATCAGCTTCCAAGCATTGTTTTTCGTCCTTCCCTCTAGTGTTCTGGTGAACAACGTGACCCCCTCTTCTTTGTGGCAGCCCCTCGGATACTGGAACGCTGCTATCATGTCTCCCCTATTTCTTCTGTCCAACCCCCTGCTCAGGCAGGAAACCCTACACCATTTCAGACAGTCTCTTCTGAAAAATTTCCAGAGTTGGAGCATTCAGGTGGCTCCTATTTAGAGCAGAGGTGATGGATTCTTCTCAGGGATTTAGACACATCTCCAACAAAGAGTGGAAAAGACCTGATGGATCTCCACATCCTTTTTGGTACACTGTCTGGAGCCTTATGGCTGAAGCCGGGAAGCCCTATGAGTGTCCTAGAGAATAAATAATTGTGCATGACACGGGAGAAAACACTTTTTGAATGGTGGAACCTGAAGAGTTACCCAACTGATGGGCACCAGCCACAACGCAGTCCAGTTCTTCAAAGGAACTCTCTGTGTGCATTTGTGCGTTCAGTTGCAGTGCAGTTTGTGAACCGGCTGCAAAATGTGACCTGACCACATTTCTGGGAGTTGATGTCCACCTATCTTCAAGTTGCCAAGGTTGGGAAGATAAATCCAGGAGGACAATAAGAATGGCATGAAAACCATTTCCCAATACTTGAGGGGCTGCCACAGAGAAGAGGGAGGAGGGTCAACCTCTTCTCCAAAGCCCCTGAAAGCAGGACAAGAAGCAACGGATGGAGACTAATCAAGGAGAGAAGCAACCTGGAATGAAGGAGAAACTTCCTGACAGTGAGGACAATTAATCAGCGGAACAGCTTGTCTTCCAGAAGTTGTGGATGTTCCATCACTGGAGGTCTTCAAGAAGAGATTGGACATCCATTGTCTGGGATGGAATAAGGTCTCCTGTTTGAGCAGGAGCTTGGACTAGAAGACCTCCAAGGTCCCTTCCAACTCTATTATTCTGTTATTTTGAGATTTTGAGATTGGGTTCTAGATGTTGAAGGACGCTGCCCCATTTCTCTCAGTTTTCTTCAAGGCTAAGCCTGCCCGTTGACCTCAACCTCTCTTCTAGACCCCCAGTCTTCTCCACTGCCCTTCCACGAACCCGTCTCAGCATGTCTGAGTCCTGCGTGGAGGCTGGTGCCCAGAGCAGGACGTACAATTAAAGTGGGACTGGGGTCAGAAGAAAGAGGAATGATTACAGACTTCTGTGACCGTTTCCAGCAATGACTAAAAATGTAGTTTATAGAACTGGAAGTTGTTTAGACTGAACCCCCAACTTTTGCTGCTAAAGCTGCAGCTTGTCTCTATTTTTGAAATGTTCCTAAACTGCCAGTCCTAGTATGTTGGGTTTTTTTCTCCCCCTGTGGGAGATTTCTGTCACAAAAGAGCAAAATAATGAACAGGCTAGCAGGGGTGAGGAACCTTGGCTCTTTTATGACTTGTGGACTTCAACTCCCAGAATTCCCGAGCCAGCATGGGGAACTGTGGCCTCTTTATGACGTGGACTTCAACTCCCAGAATTCCTGAGCCAGCATGGGGGAACTATGGCTCCCTTGATGACTTGTGGACTTCAACTCCCAGAATTCCCGAGCCAGCATGGGGAACTGTGGCCTCATTATGACGTGGACTTCAACTCCCAGAATTCCTGAGCCAGCATGCCTGGCTGAGGAATTCTGGGAGTTGAAGTCCACGAGTCATAAAAGGGCCAAGGTTCCCCACCCCTGGAAGCAATTAGAGGAGGGGAATCATTAATTGATACGGTTGTTTTTTTATCTATTCCCATCATTCTGAATGCAATTTGCACGTTCCCTTCTTCTTGAGATTTGGGGAACTCTCAACCTCCTGTTTCTTCTCCCCCAGTTGGGTTCCTCTGTTTCCAAGAACGGTTATGTGGCTCTCCGGAGACTGGATTCCCACAATTTGCTAAACGCTAAATCTTTGTTAACCAAGCACAATTATTTGCGCTCCAATGACATGTGATGCCGAAACAAACCAACCATATTTTTCCTTGCCGTGTTGGCCTCGTTCACAGAGTGCGCTAACACGGGGATTGGCTTTCTGCTCTGAGTCACAAACCATCAATCTCAGTTTTGGTTAGGCCAAGCTGCTGTCTGAATCCAGGCAGTGGGTCCTTTACAACGGGCAGCTTCGGCACCAAGGGGAAAAGCGCTTTTTTAAACTTGCCACATTATACAGTCCCCGACTTACGGCAGTTCATTTAGTGACTGTTCAAAATTACAACGGCTCTGTAAACAGGGACTTATGACCGTTTTTCACACTTATGACCGTTGCAGCATCCCCAGGATCACGTGATCAAAATTCGGATGCTTGGCAAACTGATTCACATTTATGACCGTTGCAATGTCCCCGGGATCACGTGATCCCCTTTTGCAACCTTCTGACAAGCAAAGTCAATGGGAGGGGGGGGCAGCCAGATTCGCTTAACGACCGTGTTGCTAACTGAGCAACTGCAATGATTCGCTTAAGAACAGTGGCAAGAAAGGTTGTAAAATGGGGCAAAACTCACTTAACATCTGTCTCGCTTAGCAATGGAAATTTGGGGCTCACTTGTGGTCATAAGTCAAGGACTGTGTGTAAATTGCCAGGAATCAGTTAAAACGGGTGGCATAAATAATCTTAAGAATTGATCAATACTCAATATTATCCTTAGTGGGGAATGCTAGGTGTAGCCTGGTGAGACTGGGATCCTGGTCAGTTTTGATCTCATGACCCTGGGGATGGTGCAATGGTCATAAGCCTGAGGACTTGTCTTAAGTCCCTTTTTCAATGCTGTTGGAACTTCAAATGGACACCAAATGAAATGGCTGTTAAGTCAAGGGCTAGCTGTGGATTTAACTTCCCTTCTTTTCTTATCTCAGCATTCTAATTTTAATCCTTTTCTGCAATTTCTTACAATGTTTCTTCCCCTGAAAACAAATTAGATAGATAGATAGATAGATAGATAGATAGATAGATAGATAGATAGATAGATAGAGAGATAGAGAGATAGAGAGATAGAGAGATAGAGAGATAGAGAGATAGAGAGATAGAGAGATAGAGAGATAGATAAAGATTGATAGATAGATAGATAGAAGAGATAGATAGATAGATAGATAGATAGATAGATAGATTAGATAGATAGATAGATAGATAGATAGATAGATAGATAGATAGATAGATAGATAGATAGATAGATAGATAGATAGATAGATAGATAGATAGATAGATAGATAGATAGATAGATAGATAGATAGATAGATAGATAGATAGATAGATAGATAGATAGATAGATAACCTTTATTGTCATTTTTTACTGTGGGCACAATGGCACACATTAAAAATGAATTTTAGTTGCTTGCTCTCAAAGTGTACACATACATAACACACATTTAAACATACTATATACAACATATGTATAGACGTACACCCTTACATATGAGTAACATATAAATATTAATCACTGTGTGTGTGATTGCTGCGTGTGTCACTGTGTGTGTGATTGCCACGTGTGATTGTATCATAGGAACACATTCAGTTGTTTCAGTTAGTTTCTTGCAATTAGTTAGGGGAAAAAAAAAAACAACAGTGACGCCAAATCCTTCGAATCAGTAGTTGGAAGAAAGTGGAAACGAGTGTGCGAGAGGAAGGCTGTGTTTGAGACGCTTGAAAAGTTTGATTTCTATTGATTTTGATGCAAACCTAACCGTAGATTTCAGGATCAAGAGTCGGCTATTTGTTAGAGTTTGCTCTTCCCCATTATTCTGCTTTCAGCTTTACAAAATATATACTAAGCTGCACTTAAAATGAGCTTTTCAAGAACATATGTCCCCAAACCGCTTTTTTGGGGGGTAAGAAAATACATTTTTCGATACGTATTTAAGTGTAATTTTATAGGAAGATTTGATGAATGTGGTGCAGAAACAAGATGGAATGGATTTATATCAGCAACAACAGAGAATGACGTGGCCTCAAAACAGATGGCAAACTCAAATGGAAAGGAATAGCAACCTTAAAAAAAAAAAAGAGGGAAACTCCATATGCTGTTGAAAAAAAAAAAACTACATTTCTGACTAAATCAGTCTGTTTTGGAGGATAATGCCTCTGTAACTCCAACTGACAGAGCTTTCCAAGTTTTCCAAGTGGAAAGATTCCCACAAAATTTATTTGTTTAAAATAAAAATTGGATCAGTATTTGGTAAGCCACAACAAGTTGACGGGTTCAAGTTAGAGACTTCTTCATCCAGCTGTCTGAATATTCATTTCTGTAGATGCAAAAGAAATGGGATGCCAAAATTGCCCCAGAAGGACCTTGGACCAAATGGTGGGGATGGTCTGGATCAGGGGTCTCCAATCTTGGCCACTGGAGTGATCTGGGGACACCCACTCCCAGAATTCCCCTGTCTTCCAATATTTGAGGGGCTGCCCCAAAGAAGAAGGGGGGGGTTCCACCTATTCTCCAAAGCAGCTGAAGGCAGAACAAGAAGCAAAGGATGGAAACTATTCAAGGAGAGAAACAACCTGGAACTAAGGAGAAATTTAATTAATTAGCCAGTGGAACGACTTGCCTCCAGAAGTTGTGGGTGCGCCATCACTGGAGGTTTTCAAGAAGAGACTGGACAGCCACTTGTCTGAGATGGTAGAGGGTCTCTATTTGAGCAGGGGGTTGGATTAGAAGAACTCCAAGGTCCCTTCCAATTCTGTTGTTCTGGTAAGTAAGTAAGTAAGTAAGTAAGTAAGTAAGTAAGTAAGTAAGTAAGTAAGTAAGTAAGTAAGTAAGTAAGTAAGTAAGTAAGTAAGGAAGGAAGGAAGAAAGGAAGGAAGGAAGGAAGGAAAGGAAGGAAAGGAAGGAAGGAAAGGAAGGAAGGAAGGAAGGAAGGAAGGAAGGAAGGAAGGAAGGAAGGAAGGAAGGAAGGAAGGAAGGAAGGAAGGAAGGAAGGAGTGGCAAGATAATAAAGTAAAGGTTAGAAATAATTTATTGAAAAAGAAAATCTGGCACATAAATTTAGCAATAAAATCAGCTGAACGTTGCAAAGGTCAATCTTAATCCACCAGCCTTCTTGAGGTTTTTGTGAGGGTCTACAGGCAACAAGTGACAATTTCTTCCCAGACTTACGTATTTATGTTGGGACCCAGACTCCATGCCAAGGTAGCAGAAGATGGATGGATTGCAAGGGAGAAATTCAGGAGGATTTGGCTGCTTGGCCAACGCTTAGGCAGTGAGGGTACAGGAAGGGGAGGAACATATGGTTGCCATTAAGCAGAGGTCACTGGGCAAAAGAAAGTGTGGAAATACTGACTCTCCTGGATACTAATGTTTACTAGAGGACCGATGAAATTGGCTTCATGTTGCTCTGTTATGTAGGGTCTCCAGTAGCTATCACCTTCATCTCAAGGTTGATAGTTTCTACAACACCATTGGGATGTTCTTCCCAGCAACCCATGAGGTTCCACACCCAGAGAAGGTCCCATAGCTTTTTTAAAAATGTTCCGGCAAGATGTTCCTTCTGGAGGAACATTTCAAATGGAAGTTTGAAGGCAGAACCTGGAAGTCTTCTGGGCCTGCCTTGCCTGTCAGCAGCAACACTATTGGGATCTACTTTCTAGCAACCCATGAGGTCCTACACCCAGAGAAGGTCCCATAGATTTCTTTAAATGTTCTAGCAAGATGTTCCTTCTGGAGGAACGTTTCAAATGGAAGTTTGAAGGCAGAACCTGGAGGTCTTCTGGGCCTGCCTTGCCTGTCAGCAGCACTCCCTCAATGCCTCAACCACCCCATTACCCAACCAGCTTGCCTTCGCTCTAGCTCTGTTTTAGCAAGCGGCTCTTCTCGTTCTCTCCAGGCTTCTGTCTTACGGGAGAAGTCCTTCCCAGCCAGGCTTCGTCTCCAGCCCCTCCCTTTGGCTGGCGAGGGAGCTCCAGAACATTTTTTTGGTGGAACCTCATTTCCTGGACCTCCTTGGAATTTTTGCCAGACCCATGCCAAACCATTCTTTCCCACCAGAAACCCCGTCAGAGGAGGCTCATGGAAGCACGGAGCTACTGCATCCAGCTTGTGTGTTTTTAATCATGGACAAACAAGAAGTCCTTGTGTGGGAACTGGCTCCCTCTCTTGACACATCTCTTTCTTCAGGCTCTCCCCAGTAACCCCCCCTCTCGATTGTCGCAGAAGTGCCAAACGAGGACTTCCCTACTTGCCTTTGAGTGGCCTTGTGTGGACAGTGGGCTGTGGCAATGGGAGGTCCCAGGTCTTCCACGGAAAGGTCGATTCAGGAAGTTGATGGAGAGGAACAGGAAGCGGGACCAGGCCACGGGGGTCCGTGGTGGAATAACTCCATCAGGTGCCAAGACAACAGAAGGCTAAGGGCCCATCCTGCGTGCATTTATGGGTGCAAGAAGGAAGATGAACTTTGCATCCCGATTTCATCAACTGGATTCTTGCCTTTCTTTTCTTCTTGTGTTTCTGAACTGGTTTCCTAATGAAACACACATGGCATTGAATACTCCCTTCCAAATTCTGATTCTCTCCCCCCCCCAATCTGTCCAAATGGAAGCCTGAAAGGGAACAGGAAAGGACAGAATGAGGGAAAGAAAGAAAGAAAGAAAGAAAGAAAGAAAAGGAAGAGAAGGAAGGAAGGAAGGAAGAAAGAAAAGGAAGAGAAGGAAGAAAGAAAGAGAATGAAAGAAAGAGAGAGAGAAAGAAGGAAAGAAAGAAAGAAAGAAAGAAAGAAAGAAAGAAAAGGAAGAAAAGGAAGAGAAGGAAGAAAGAAAGAGAATGAAAGAAAGAGAGAGAGAAAGAAGGAAAGAAAGAAAGAAAGAAAGAAAGAAAAGGAAGAAAAGGAAGAGAAGGAAGAAAGAAAGAGAATGAAAGAAAGAGAGAGAGAAAGAAGGAAAGAAAGAAAGAACAAAAGAAAGAAAGAAAGAAAGAAAGAAAAAGAAAGGAAGGAAGAAAGAAAGAAAGAAAGAAAGAAAGAAAGAGGAAGGAAGGAAGGAAGGAAGGAAGGAAGAAAAAAGAAGGAAAAGGAAGAGGAAGAAAGAAAGAGAATGAAAGAAAGAGAGAGAGAAAGAAGGAAAGAAAGAAAGAAAGAAAGAAAGAAAGAAGAAAAAGAAAGGGAGGAAGGAAGGAAGGAAGGAAGAAAGAGAAAGAAAGAGAGAGAGAAAGAAGGAAAAAAAGAAAGAAAGAAAGAAAGAAAGAAAAAGAAAGGGAGGGAGGAAGAAAGAAAGAAAGAAAGAAAGAAAGAAAGACACAGAAAGGCAGAAAGACAGATGGAAGGAAGGAAGGAGGGAGGGAGGGAGGAAGAAAGAAAGAAAGAAAGAAAGAAAGAGAAGGAAGGAAGGAAGGAAGGAAGAAAGAAAGGAAGAAAGAAAGAAAGAAAGAAAGAAAGAAAGAAAGAAAGAAAGAAAGAAAAAGGAAAAAACAAGAAAGAAGACAAAGAAAAAAGAAAGAAAGAAAGAAAAGAAGAAAAGAAAGAAAGAAAGACACAGAAAAAGCAGAAAGGCAGAAAGACGATGGAAGGAAGGAAGGAAGGAAGGAAGGAAGAGGGAGGGAGGGGAGGGAGGGAGGGAGGAGGCAAGGAAGAAAGAAAGACAAGAGAAAGAAAGAGAGGGGGCGGTGGGAGGGGGGGGAGAAAAGAGGGGAAGGGGGAAGGGGGAAAGAAAGAAAGAAATGGAAAAGAAGAAAGGAAAGAAAGAAAGACACAGAAAGAAAGGCAGAAAAGAAAGACAGATGGAAGGAAGGCAGGAGGGAGGGGAGGAAGGAAAGAAAAGAAAGAAAAAGAGAAGAAGGAAGAAAGAAAGAAAGAAAGAAAGAGAAGGAAGGAAGAAAGAAAGAAAGAAAGAAAGAAAGAAAGAAAGAAAGAAAGAAAGAAAGAAAGACACAGAAAGGCAGAAAGGCAGAAAGACAGATGGAAGGAAGGAAGGAGGAAGGGAGGGAGGGAGGAAGAAAGAAAGAAAGAAAGAAAGAAAAGGAAGAGAAGGAAGAAAGAAAGAGAACGAAAGAAAGAGAGAGAGAGAAGGAAAGAAAGAAAGAACAAAAGAAAGAAAGAAAGAAAGAAAGAAAGAAAGAAAGAAAGAAAGAAAGAAAGAGAGGAGGGGGAGGAGATGAATCAAAAGCGGGGAGGGGGGGGGAGAGAAATTGATCCAAAGTGACGCTGAGTGAAGCCAGAAAAAGGGCAGAATCTCAGGGCTACCAAATCAATTCTGCGCCACTTAAAAGCGGCTGGAATGTGCCAAAATGGGTGAAGGGCTGTGAAACTGATGCCAGGCACAATTGATGCGGCCTTTTCAAATGTAACCATCCACGTGTAGAGATGGGTAAATCTGGCCATGTCCCTCAAGTGTCTTATTTTTGTGATATGACTGCAGATTTGGTGTATCAAACCTACCTGAAAGTGCGGTGTTTTTTCACAAAGCTTTATACCTTAAACGTCTCTGGAGATTCTCCGTCATCCGGGCCATGCTTAATCCGAATGTGCTTTTTCAGAAGGCAGCTGGATTTTGTTTTTCCTTTGTACATTGAAACCTGGGAACTTTGCTGTGTACAACACTGACGAAAGCAAAACATAATATAAAACATAACGACAGCTAAGGAACCAAACGAGAGTTAAAACAAGGACAACAGAACAATATTATGCAGATTTCTTTCCCTAATATACCTTTTAAAATTATGATTATGAAATACTGTTGAAAATTCAGAAAGCTTCGAATTCTTAATCAAGTCTCACGTTTGGTTGGTTCTACTGGTTGTGTGTTGTGTTCTGAGATCCATGCCTGATAGTGGCCTCCACTTGGAAGCTCTCAGAAGACCTGAGAATTCATTGATGATGCCACCAAGTTGGGTCATGAAACGTCTGCAAGAAAAACCCCCAGCTCAGAGAGCACCAAGGACCCCACAGTCCTCTTCCTCCTCCTCCTCCTCCTCCTCCTCCT
>JALGBA010003071.1:0-13055 GCA_023970755.1 Azemiops feae | reverse complement strand
GGGTTAAATTTCATGCTTAAAAATGGTGCTTTTTCTAGTTTTTAAAAATTGAGCGGTTTTGGTGTCCAGGGAAGGAAATTCCTGATGCCGGGGTCAGGGATTTTTTTGCTCAGGAGGTGAATATTTTTTTTGACCCAAATGTAAAAACGGACGCCACAATGGGATTCGGGGTTAAATTTCATGCTTAAAAATGGTGCTTTTTCTAGTTTTTAAAAATTGAGCCGTTTTGGTGTCCAGGGAAGGAAATTCCTGATGCCGGGGTCAGGGATTTTTTTGTTCAGGAGGTGAATTTTTTTTGTGACCCAAATGTAAAAAACGGACGGCCAGAATGGGATTCGGGTTAAATTTTCGCTGTTTTAAAAATGTGCTTTTTCTAGTTTTTTAAAAATTGAGCGGTTTGGTGTCCAGGGAAGGAAATTCCTGATGCCGGGGTCAGGGATTTTTTTGCTCAGGAGGTGAATTTTCTTTTTGACCCAAATGTAAAAACGGACGCCAGAATGGGATTCGGGGTTAAATTTCATGCTTAAAAATGGTGCTTTTTCTAGTTTTTAAAAATTGATCCGTTTTGGTGTCCAGGGAAGGAAATTCCTGATGCCGGGGTCAGGGATTTTTTTGTTCAGGGGGTTAAATTTTTTTTTTGACCCAAATGTAAAAACGGACGCCAGAATGGGATTCGGGGTTAAATTTCATGCTCAAAAATGGTGCTTTTTCAAGTTTTTAAAAATTGAGCCGTTTTGGTGTCCAGGAAAGGAAATTCCTGATGCCGGGGTCAGGGATTTTTTTGCTGAGGAGGTGAAATTTTTTTTTGACCCAAATGTAAAAACGGACGCCAGAATGGGATTCGGGGTTAAATTTCATGCTCAAAAATGGTGCTTTTTCTAGTTTTTAAAAATTGAGCCGTTTTGTAACCAGGGAAGGAAATTCCTGATGCCGGGGTCAGGGATTTTTTTGCTCAGGAGATGATTTTTTTTTTGACCCAAATGTAAAAACGGACGCCAGAATGGGATTCGGGGTTAAATTTCATGCTCAAAAATGGTGCTTTTTCAAGTTTTTAAAAATTGAGCCGTTTTGGTGTCCAGGGAAGGAAATTCCTGATGCCGGGGTCAGGGATTTTTTTGCTCAGGAGGTGAAATTTTTTTTTGACCCAAATGTAAAAACGGACGCCAGAATGGGATTCGGGGTTAAATTTCATGCTCAAAAATGGTGCTTTTATTAGTTTTTAAAAATTGAGCCGTTTTGGTATCCGGGGAAGGAAATTCCTGATGCCGGGGTCAGGGATTTTTTTGCTCAGGATGTGAAATTTTTTTTTGACCCAAATGTAAAAACAAACGCCAGACTGGGATTCGGGGTTAAATTTCATGCTCAAAAATGCTGCTTTTTCTAGTTTTTAAAAATTGAGCCGTTTTGGTGTCCAGGGAAGGAAATTCCTGATGCCGGGGTCAGGGATTTTTTTGATCAGGAGGTGAAATTTTTTTTTGACCCAAATGGAAAAACGGACGCCAGAATGGGATTCGGGGTTAAATTTCATGCTTTAAAATGGTGCTTTTTCTAGTTTTTAAAAATTGAGCCGTTTTGGTGTCCAGGGAAGGAAATTCCTGATGCCGGGGTCAGGGATTTTTTTGCTGAGGAGGTGAAATATTTTTTTTACCCAAATGTAAAAACGGACGCCAGAATGGGATTCGGGGTTAAATTTCATGCTTAAAAATGGTGCTTTTATTAGTTTTTAAAAATTGAGCCATTTTGGTGTCCGGGGAAGGAAATTCCTGATGCCGGGGTCAGGGATTTTTTTGCTCAGGAGGTGAATTTTTTTTTGACCCAAATGTAAAAACAGATGCCAGAATGGGATTTGGGGTTAAATTTCATGCTCAAAAATGCTGCTTTTTCTACTTGTTAAAAATTGAGCCGTTTTCAGGGATTTTTTTGCTCAGGAGGTGAAATTTGTTTTTGACCCAAATGTAAAAACGGATGCCAGAATGTGATTCGGGGTTAAATTTCATGCTTAAAAATGGTGCTTTTTCTAGTTTTTAAAAATTGAGCGGTTTTGGTGTCCAGGGAAGGAAATTCCTGATGCCGGGGTCAGGGATTTTTTTGCTCAGGAGGTGAAATTATGTTTTGACCCAAATGTAAAAACGGACGCCAGAATGGGATTCGGGGTTAAATTTCATGCTTAAAAATGGTGCTTTTTCTAGTTTTTAAAAATTGAGCGGTTTTGGTGTCCACGGAAGGAAATTCCTGATGCCGGGGTCAGGGATTTTTTTGCTCAGGAGGTGAAATTATGTTTTGACCCAAATGTAAAAACGGACGCCAGAATGGGATTCGGGGTTAAATTTCATGCTTAAAATTGGTGCTTTTTCTAGTTTTTAAAAATTGAGCGGTTTTGGTGTCCAGGGAAGGAAATTCCTGATGCCGGGGTCAGGGATTTTTTTGCTCAGGAGGTGAATTTTTTTTTTGACCCAAATGTAGAAACGGACGCCAGAATGGGATTCGGGGTTAAATTTCATGCTGAAAAATGGTGCTTTTATTAGTTTTTAAAAATTCAGCCGTTTTGGTGTCCAGGAAAGGAAATTCCTGATTCCGGGGTCAGGGATTTTTTTGATCAGGAGGTGAATTTTTTTTTGACCCAAATGTAAAAACAGACGCCAGAATGGAATTCGGGGTTAAATTTCATGCTTAAAAATGGTGCTTTTATTAGTTTTTAAAAATTGAGCCGTTTTGGTGTCCTGGGAAGGAAATTCCTGATGCCGGGGTCAGGGATTTTTTTGCTGAGAGGTGAATTTTTTTTTTTACCCAAATGTAAAAACAGACGCCAGAATGGGATTTGGGGTTAAATTTCATACTCAAAAATAGTGCTTTTTCTACTTTTTAAAAATTGAGCCGTTTTGGTGTCCGGGGAAGGAAATTCCTGATGCCGGGGTCAGGGATTTTTTTGCTGAGAGGTGAATTTTTTTTTTTGACCCAAATTAGAAACGGACGCCAAAGGGATTCGGTGTTACATTTCATGCTGAAAATGGTGCTTTTTCTAGTTTTTAAAAATTGAGCTATTTTGGTGTCCGGGGAAGGAAATTCCTGATGCCGGGGTCAGGGATTTCTGTGTCCAATAGGCGAAAAAAAATTTTTTGACCGAAATGTAAAAACGGATGCGAGAATGAGATTCGGGGTTAAATTTCATGCTTAAAATGGTGCTTTTTCTAGTTTTTAAAAATTCACCTATTTGGTGTCCGGGGAAGGAAATTCCTGATGCCGGGGTCAGGGATTTTTGTATACAGGAAGTGAATTTTTTTTTTACCCAAATGTAAAAACGGACGCCAGACTCGAGATTCGGAGGTTAAATTTCAATGCTGAAAAATGGTTTGCTTTTTACTAGTTTTTAAAATTGAGCTTTTTGTTGTCTGGAGAAGTAAATTTCTGATGCCGGGGTCAGGGATTTCTGTGCTCAGGAGATGAAAAGTTTTTTTTGACTCAAATTTAAAAAAGGACGCCAGACTGAGATTCAAGGTTAAATTTCATGCTTAAAAACGGTGCTTTTTCTAGTTTTTAAAAATTGAGCTTTCTTTGTTGTCTGGAGAAGGAAATTTCTGATGTCGGGGTCAGGGATTTCTTTGCTCAGGAGATGAAAAACGTTTTTTGACCCAAATGTAAAAATGGACCCCAGAGTGACTTTCGGGGTTAAATATCATGCTTAAATATGGTTCTTTTTCTAGTTTTTAAAAATTGAGCTTTTTTTGTTGTCTGGAGAAGGAAATTTCTGATGCCGGGGTCAGGGATTTCTGTGCTCAGGAGATGAAAAGTTTTTTTTGACCCAAATGTAAAAACGGACGCCAGTCTGAGATTCGAGGTTAAATTTCATGCTTAAAACTGGTGTTTTTCTAGTTTTTAAAAATTGAGCTTTTTTTGTTGTCTGGAGAAGGAAATTTCTGATGCAGGAGTCAGGGATTTCTGTGCTCGGGAGATGAAAAGTTTTTTTTGACCCAAATGTAAAAACGGACGCCAGAGTTGAGATTCGAGGTTAAATTTCATGCTTAAAACTGGTGTTTTTCTAGTTTTTAAAAATTGAGCATTTTTGTTGTCTGGAGAAGGAAATTTCTGATGCCGGGCAGGGATTTCTGTGCTCAGGAGATGAAAAGTTTTTTTTCACCTAAATGTAAAAATGGACGCCAGAGTGACTTTCGGGGTTAAATATCATGCTTAAAAATGGTGCTTTTTCTAGTTTTTAATAATTGAGCTTTTTTTGTTGTCTGGAGAAGGAAATTTCTGATGCCGGGGTCAGGGATTTCTTTGCTCAGGAGATGAAATTTTTTTTTTTACTAAAATGTAAAAACGGACGCCAGATTGAGATTCATGGTTAAATTTTATGCTTAAAAATGGTGCTTTTTCTAGTTTTAAAAAATTGAGCTTTTTTTTGTTGTCTGGAGAAGGAAATTTCTGATTTCAGGGATTTCAGGGATTTCTGTGCTCAGGAGATGAAAAGTTTTTTTTTTACCCAAATGTAAAAACGGATACCAGAGTGACATTCAGGGTTAAATTTCATGCTTAAATATGGTACTTTTTCTAGTTTTTAAAAATCAAGCTTTTTTTGATGTCTGGGGAAGGAAATTTCTGATGTCGAGGTCAGGGATTTCTGTGCTCAGGACATGAAAAAAAAATTTTCACCCAAACGTAAAAATGGACGCCATAGTGAGATTCGAGGTTAAATTTCATGCTTAAAAATGGTGCTTTTTTTGTTGTCTGGAGAAGCAAATTTCTGATGCCGGGGTCAGGGATTTCTGTGCTCAGGAGATGAAAAGTTTTTTTTGACCCAAATGTAAAAACAGACGCCAGAGTTGAGATTCGAGGTTAAATTTCATGCTTAAAAATGGTGTTTTTCTAGTTTTTAAAAATTGAGCGTTTTTGTTGTCTGGAGAAGGAAATTTCTGATGCCGGGCAGGGATTTCTGTGCTCAGGAGATGAAAAGTTTTTTTTCACCTAAATGTAAAAATGGACGCCAGAGTGACTTTCGGAGGTCCGTTCGTCTGCTTTGTATGTTGAGTTAAATATCAGGCTTAAATTGGTTCTTTTAGTTTTTAAAATCAAGCTTTTTTGATGTCTGGAGAAGGAATCTGATGCCGGGGCAGGGATTTCTTTGCTCAGGAGATGAAAAGTTTTTTTTCACCCAAATGTAAAAAATAACGGACGCCAGAGTGAGATTAAGGTTAAAATTTATGCTTAAAATGGAGTTTCTAGTTTTTAAAAATTGAAGCATTTTCAGTGTCTGGAGAAGGAAATTTACTGATGCCGGGTCAGGGATTTCTGTGCTCAGGAGATGAAACGTTTTTTTTGACCCAAAGTAAAAACGGCATACCAGAGTGACATTCAGGGTTAAATTTTCATGCTTAAATATGGTACTTTTTTCTAATTTTTAAAAATCAAGCTTTTTTGATGTCTGAGAAGGAATATTCTTGATGCAGGGGTCAGGGGATTCTTTCGATCAGGAGAGAAAACGTTTTTGACCCAAATGTAAAAATGGAGCCCAGAGTGACTTTCGGGGTTAAATATCATGCTTAAATATGGTTCTTTTTCTAGTTTTTAAAAATCAAGCTTTTTTTGATGTCTGGAGAAGGAAATTTCTGATGCCAGGGTCAGGGATTTCTTTGCTCAGGAGATGAAATACGTTTTTTGACCCAAATGTAAAAATGGACGCCAGAGTGTCTTTCGGGGTTAAATATCATGCTTAAAAATGGTGCTTTTTCTAGTTTTTAAAAATTGAGCTTTTTTTGTTGTCTGGAGAAGGAAATTTCTGATGCCGGGGTCAGGGATTTCTGTGCTCAGGAGATGAAAAGTTTTTTTTGACCCAAATGTAAAAACGGACGCCAGACTGAGATTCAAGGTTAAATTTCATGCTTAAAAATGCTGTTTTTCTAGTTTTTAAAAATTGAGCTTTTTTTGTTGTCTGGAGAAGGAAATTTCTGATGCCGGGGTCAGGGATTTCTGTGCTCAGGACATGAAAGGTTTTTTTTGACCCAAATGTAAAAACGGACGCCAGACTGAGATTCGAGGTTAAATTTCATGCTTAAAACTGGTGCTTTTTCTAGTTTTTAATAATTGAGCTTTTTTTGTTGTCTGGAGAAGGAAATTTCTGATGCCGGGGTCAGGGATTTCTTTGCTCAGGAGATGAAAAGTTTTTTTTCACCCAAATGTAAAAACGGACGCCAGACTGAGATTCAAGGTTAAATTTCATGCTTAAAACTGGTGTTTTTCTAGTTTTTAAAAATTGAGCTTTTTTTGTTGTCTGGAGAAGGAAATTTCTGATGCAGGAGTCAGGGATTTCTGTGCTCGGGAGATGAAAAGTTTTTTTTGACCCAAATGTAAAAATGGACGCCAGAGTTGAGATTCGAGGTTAAATTTCATGCTTAAAAATGGTGTTTTTCTAGTTTTTAAAAATTGAGCATTTTTGTTGTCTGGAGAAGGAAATTTCTGATGCCGGGCAGGGATTTCTGTGCTCAGGAGATGAAAAGTTTTTTTTCACCTAAATGTAAAAATGGACGCCAGAGTGACTTTCGGGGTTAAATATCATGCTTAAAAATGGTGCTTTTTCTAGTGTTTAATAATTGAGCTTTTTTTGTTGTCTGGAGAAGGAAATTTCTGATGCCGGGGTCAGGGATTTCTGTGCTCAGGAGATGAAATTTTTTTTTTGACTAAAATGTAAAAACGGACGCCAGAGTGAGATTCATGGTGAAATTTTATGCCTTAAAAATGGTACTTTTTCTAATTTTAAAAATTGAGCTTTTTTTGTTGTCTGGAGAAGGAAATTTCGGATTTCAGGATTTCAGGGATTTCTGGTGCTAAGGAGATGAAAAAGTTTTTTTTGACCCAATGTAAAAACGGATTACCAGAGTGAACATCAGGGCTAAATTTCATGCTTAAATATGGTACTTTTCTAATTTTTAAAAATCAAGCTTTTTGTGATGGTCTGGAGAAGGAATTTTCTGATGCGGTGTCAGGGATTTCTTTGCTCAGGAGATGAAAAACGTATTTTTTTTTGACCCAAATGTAAAATGGAACCCAGAGTGACTTTCGGGGTTAAATATCATGCTTAAATATGGTTCTTTTTCTAGTTTTTAAAAATCAAGCTTTTTTTGATGTCTGGAGAAGGAAATTTCTGATGCCAGGGTCAGGGATTTCTTTGCTCAGGAGATGAAAAGTTTTTTTTGACCCAAATGTAAAAACGGACGCCAGACTGAGATTCGAGGTTAAATTTCATGCTTAAAAATGGTGCTTTTTCTAGTTTTTAATAATTGAGCTTTTTTTGTTGTCTGGAGAAGGAAATTTCTGATGCCGGGGTCAGGGATTTCTGTGCTCAGGAGATGAAAAGGTTTTTTTGACCCAAATGTAAAAACGGACGCCAGAGTGAGATTCAAGGTTAAATTTCATGCTTAAAAATGGTGTTTTTCTAGTTTTTAAAAATTGAGCATTTTTGTTGTCTGGAGAAGGAAATTTCTGATGCCGGGTCAGGGATTTCTGTGCTCAGGAGATGAAAAGTTTTTTTTCACCTAAATGTAAAAATGGACGCCAGAGTGACTTTCGGGGTTAAATATCATGCTTAAATATGGTTCTTTTTCTAGTTTTTAAAAATCAAGCTCTTTTTGATGTCTGGAGAAGGAAATTTCTGATGCCGGGGTCAGGGATTTCTTTGCTCAGGAGATGAAAAGTTTTTTTTCACCCAAATGTAAAAACGGACGCCAGAGTGAGATTCAAGGTTAAATTTCATGCTTAAAAATGGTATTTTTCTAGTTTTTAAAAATTGAGCATTTTTGTTGTCTGGAGAAGGAAATTTCTGATGCCGGGTCAGGGATTTCTGTGCTCAGGAGATGAAAAGTTTTTTTTGACCCAAATGTAAAAACGGATACCAGAGTGACATTCAGGGTTAAATTTCATGCTTAAATATGGTACTTTTTCTAATTTTAAAAATCAAGCTTTTTTTGATGTCTGGAGAAGGAAATTTCTGATGCCGGGGTCAGGGATTTCTTTGCTCAGGAGATGAAAAACGTTTTTTGACCCAAATGTAAAAATGGAGCCCAGAGTGACTTTCGGGGTTAAATATCATGCTTAAATATGGTACTTTTTCTAGTTTTTAAAAATCAAGCTTTTTTTGATGTCTGGAGAAGGAAATTTCTGATGCCGGGGTCAGGGATTTCTTTGCTCAGGAGATGAAATACGTTTTTTGACCCAAATGTAAAAATGGACGCCAGAGTGTCTTTCAGGGTTAAATATCATGCTTAAATATGGTGCTTTTTCTAGTTTTAAAAATGAGGCTTTTTTTGTTGTCTGGAAGAGGAAATTCTGATGCGGGGCGTCATGGATTTCTGTGCTCAGGAGATGAAAAGTTTTTTGACCCAATGTAACAACGGACGCCAGACTGAGATTCGAGGTTAAATTTATGCTTAAAAATGCTGTTTTTTAGGTTTTGAAAAATTGAGCTTTTTTTTTGTTGTCTGGAGAAGGAAATTTCTGATGCAGGGGTAGGGATTTCTCGTGCTCAGACATGAAAAGTTTTTTTTGACCCAAATGTAAAAATGGACGCCAGACAGAGTGAGATTCGGGTTAAAGTCATGCTTAAAAATGGTGCTTTTTCTAGTTTTTAAAAATTGAGCTTGTTTTGTGTCTGGAGAAGGAAAATTTATGATGCCGGGGTAGGGATTTCTGTGCTCAGGACATGAAAAGTTTTTTTTCACCCAATGTTAAAAACGGACGCAGACTGAGATTCGAGGTTAAATTCATGCTTTAAAAAATGGTGTTTTTCTAGTTTTTAAAAATTGAGCTTTTTTTGTTGTCTGGAGAAGGAAATTTCTGTGGGATTTCTGTGCTCCGGAGATGAAAAGTTTTTTTTGACCCAAGTGTAAAAACAGACGCCAGACTGAGATTCGAGGTTAAATTTCATGCTTAAAAATGGTGCTTTTTCTAGTTTTTAAAAATTGAGCTTTTTTTGTTTTCTGGAGAAGGAAATTTCTGATGCCGGGGTAGGGATTTCTGTGCTCAGGAGATGAAAAGTTTTTTTTGACCCAAATGTAAAAACGGATACCAGAGTGACATTCAGGGTTAAATTTCATGCTTAAATATGGTTCTTTTTCTAGTTTTTAAAAATCAAGCTTTTTTTGATGTCTGGAGAAGGAAATTTCTGTGGGATTTCTGTGCTCCGGAGATGAAAAGTTTTTTTTGACCCAAATGTAAAAACAGACGCCAGACTGAGATTCGAGGTTAAATTTCATGCTTAAAAATGGTGCTTTTTCTAGTTTTTAAAAATTGAGCTTTTTTTGTTGTCTGGAGAAGGAAATTTCTGATGCCGTGGTCAGGGATTTCTGTGCTCAGGAGATGAAAAGTTTTTTTTGACCCAAATGTAAAAATGGATGCCAGAGTGAGATTCGAGGTTAAATTTCATGCTTAAAAATGGTGCTTTTTCTAATTTTTAAAAATTGAGCTTTTTTTGTTGTCTGGAGAAGCAAATTTCTGATGCCGAGGCTAGGGATTTCTGTGCTCAGGACATGAAAAGTTTTTTTGACCCAAATGTAAAAATGGACGCCAGAGTGAGATTCGAAGTTAAATTTCATGCTTAAAAATGGTGCTGTTTCTAGTTTTTAAAAATTGAGCTTTCTTTGTTGTCTGGAGAAGGAAATTTCTGATGCCGGGGTCAGGGATTTCTGTGCTCAGGAGATGAAAAGTGTTTTTTGACCCAAATGTAAAAACGGACGCCAGACTGAGATTCAAGGTTAAATTTCATGCTTAAAAATTGTGTTTTTCTAGTTTTTAAAAATTGAGCTTTTTTTTGTTGTCTGGAGAAGGAAATTTCTGATTTCAGGGATTTCAGGGATTTCTGTGCTCAGGAGATGAAAAGTTTTTTTTGACCCAAATGTAAAAACGGATACCAGAGTGACATTCAGGGTTAAATTTCATGCTTAAATATGGTACTTTTTCTAATTTTAAAAATCAAGCTTTTTGGATGTCTGGAGAAGGAAATTTCTGATGATGCCGGGGTCATGTATTCTGTGCTCAGTAGGATGAAAAGCTTTTTTTTGAACCCAAATGTAAAAACGGACGCCAGACTGGATTGCGATGTTAAAATTCATGCTTAAAAAATGGTGCTTTTCATAGTTTTTCAAAAATGAGCTTTTTTGGTCTGGAGAAGGAAAATTTTGATGCCAGAGGTTAGGGATTTTCTGTGCTAAGGACATGAAAAGTTTTTTTGACCAAAATGTAAAATACGGATGCCAGCTGGAGATCTGAGTTAAATTTCATGCTTAAAAATGGGTTTTCTAGTTTTTAAAAATTGAGCTTTTTTTGTTGTCTGGAGAAGGAAATTTCTGTGGGATTTCTGTGCTCAGGAGATGAAAAGTTTTTTTTGACCCAAATGTAAAAACAGATGCCAGACTGAGATTCGAGGTTAAATTTCATGCTTAAAAATGGTGCTTTTTCTAGTTTTTAAAAATTGAGCTTTTTTTGTTTTCTGGAGAAGGAAATTTCTGATGCCGTGGTCAGGGATTTCTGTGCTCAGGAGATGAAAAGTTTTTTTTGACCCAAATGTAAAAACGGACGCCAGAGTGAGATTCAAGGTTAAATTTCATGCTTAAAAATTGTGTTTTTCTAGTTTTTAAAAATTGAGCATTTTTGTTGTCTGGAGAAGGAAATTTCTGATGCCGGGGTCAGGGATTTCTGTGCTCAGGAGATGAAATTTTTTTTTTGACTAAAATGTAAAAACGGACGCCAGAGTGAGATTCATGGTTAAATTTTATGCTTAAAAATGGTGCTTTTTCTAGTTTTAAAAAATTTAGCTTTTTTTTGTTGTCTGGAGAAGGAAATTTCTGATTTCAGGGATTTCAGGGATTTCTGTGCTCAGGAGATGAAAAGTTTTTTTTGACCCAAATGTAAAAACGGATACCAGAGTGACATTCAGGGTTAAATTTCATGCTTAAACATGGTACTTTTTCTAATTTTAAAAATCAAGCTTTTTTTGATGTCTGGAGAAGGAAATTTCTGATGCCGGGGTCAGGGATTTCTGTGCTCAGGAGATGAAAAGTTTTTTTTGACCCAAATGTAAAAATGGATGCCACAGTGAGATTCGAGGTTAAATTTCATGCTTAAAAATGGTGCTTTTTCTAGTTTTTAAAAATTGAGCTTTTTTTGTTGTCAGGGGAAGCAAATTCCTGACATGAAAAGTTTTTTTGACCCAAATGTAAAAATGGACGCCAGAGTGAGATTCGAAGTTAAATTTCATGCTTAAAAATGGTGCTTTTTCTAGTTTTTAAAAATTGAACTTTCTTTGTTGTCTGGAGAAGGAAATTTCTGATGCCGGGGTCAGGGATTTCTGTGCTAAGGAGATGAAAAGTTTTTTTTGACCCAAATGTAAAAACGGACGCCAGACTGAGATTCGAGGTTAAATTTCATGCTTAAAACTGGTGTTTTTCTAGTTTTTAAAAATTGAGCTTTTTTTGTTGTCTGGCGAAGGAAATTTCTGATGCAGGAGTCAGGGATTTCTGTGCTCGGGAGATGAAAAGTTTTTTTTGACCCAAATATAAAAATGGACGCCAGAGTGAGATTCGAGGTTAAATTTCATGCTTAAAAATGGTGCTTTTTCTAGTTTTTAATAATTGAGCTTTTTTTGTTGTCTGGAGAAGGAAATTTCTGATGCCGGGGTCAGGGATTTCTGTGCTCAGGAGATGAAAAGTTTTTTTTGACCCAAATGTAAAAACGGACGCCAGAGTTGAGATTCGAGGTTAAATTTCATGCTTAAAAATGGTGTTTTTCTAGTTTTTAAAAATTGAGCATTTTTGTTGTCTGGAGAAGGAAATTTCTGATGCCGGGCAGGGATTTCTGTGCTCAGGAGATGAAAAGTTTTTTTTCACCTAAATGTAAAAATGGACGCCAGAGTGACTTTCGGGGTTAAATATCATGCTTAAAAATGGTGCTTTTTCTAGTTTTTAATAATTGAGCTTTTTTTGTTGTCTGGAGAAGGAAATTTCTGATGCCGGGGTCAGGGATTTCTTTGCTCAGGAGATGAAATTTTTTTTTTTACTAAAATGTAAAAACGGACGCCAGATTGAGATTCATGGTTAAATTTTATGCTTAAAAATGGTGCTTTTTCTAGTTTTAAAAAATTGAGCTTTTTTTTGTTGTCTGGAGAAGGAAATTTCTGATTTCAGGGATTTCAGGGATTTCTGTGCTCAGGAGATGAAAAGTTTTTTTTGACCCAAATGTAAAAACGGATACCAGAGTGACATTCAGGGTTAAATTTCATGCTTAAATATGGTGCTTTTTCTAGTTTTTAAAAATTGAGCTTTTTTTGTTCTCTGGAGAAGGAAATTTCTGATGCCGGGCAGGGATTTCTGTGCTCAGGAGAGGAAAAGGTTTTTTTGACCCAAATGTAAAAAAAACGGGACGCCAGAATGAGATTCGAGTGTTAAATTTTATGCTTAAAAATGGTGCTTTTTCTATTTTTAAAAAATTGAGCTTTTTTTGTTGTCTGGAGAAGGAAATTTCTGATGCCGGGGTCAGGGATTTCTTTGCTCAGGAGATGAAAAACGTTTTTTGACCCAAATGTAAAAATGGACCCCAGAGTGACTTTCGGGGTTAAATATCATGCTTAAATATGGTGCTTTTTCTAGTTTTTAAAAATTGAGCTTTTTTTGTTCTCTGGAGAAGGAAATTTCTGATGCCGGGGTCAGGGATTTCTGTGCTCAGGAGAGGAAAAGTTTTTTTTGACCCAAATGTAAAAACGGACGCCAGACTGAGATTCGAGGTTAAATTTCATGCTTAAAAATGGTGTTTTTCTAGTTTTTAAAAATTGAGCTTTTTTTGTTGTCTGGAGAAGGAAATTTCTGATGCCGGGGTCAGGGATTCTGTGCCAGGAGATGTGACATAAGTTTTTTTTGACCAAAATGTAAAAAAACGGACGCCAGACTGATGGTTCGAGGTTAAATTTCATGCCTGATTAAAAAATGCTGTTTTTTTAAGTTGTTAAAAAAATGAGCTTTTTTGTTTGTCTGGAAAGGAAATTCTGATGACGGGGTCAGGGATTCTGTGTCAGGACA
>JALGBA010003070.1:12500-53593 GCA_023970755.1 Azemiops feae | reverse complement strand
TCCCAGAATTCCCCATCCGGCATGCTTTAAGATGGGACGACTTCGACTCCCAGAATCCCCCAGCCAGCATCCTTTGAGAGAGGAAGACTTTGGTACTGATTTTTAGGGAATTCTGGGAGTTGAAGTCCACCTGTCTTAAAGGACTAGATTTAATTAACCCAAATGTCGGCCCTTTGAAGATTATGCTCCAGAAACCCATCGTCTCTAATCTGTGTTTGTATGTGTGGTTGTGGGGTGTGTGTGCAGTTGTGTGGGTTTGTGGAACCGGACCCACACAACACACAGCTTCCCAGCTGCTCGGGTGACTTCAGCACAAGGGGCACATTGTAAATATTTATTTCTGCGAATTTCTTTTGTGTTGTAGGGGCGTAAAAGGGGATCCCCTGACGCGGGGACACTGCGACCGTCGTAAATACGAGTCAGTTGCCAAGTTTGATCACGTGACCATAGATGGGGGTAGTTAGCACGTTTCATTGGGGGCTCAATTGCCGTCGTAAGTGGAGGAGCGCCCGTAAAAGAAATGAACTTCCTACTCGTACGATCCTCTTAACAAGAGAATGTCCGATAATGTCCGAAATGGTATAGGGTTTCCTGCCTGAGCAGGGGGTTGGACTAGATGACCTCCAAGGTCCCTTCCAACAACAACTACTACTACTACTACTACTACTACTACTACTACTACTACTACTTCTTCTTCTTCTTCTTCTTCTTCTTCTTCTTCTTCTTCTTCTTCTTCTTCTTCTTCTTCTTCTTCTTCTTCTTCTTCTTCTTCTTCTTCCTTCTTCTTCTTCTTCTCTGTCTTCTTCTTCTTCTTCTTCTTCTTCTTCTTCTTCTTCTTCTTCTTCTTCTTCTTCTTATTATTATTATTATTATTATTATTATTATTATTATTATTATAATAAATACTCGCTCAATTAAAGACACTGGCTGAAATGATTCCGGGCCGTCCCCCACTTTGATCGTTCAACCTTACAAAGCGGATGAACCTAATTGAAGATGATCCCCAACAAGGGTTTAAGTAGCTTTGAAATCTGGATGATTCCCTGAATAAGACTTCATTTTCCGAGGGGAGGGAAACCCCAAATCGACCCCCACGTTAAAAGATAGCAACAATTAAATAATAATAATAATAATAATAATCCCCTACGGCTATTGTGACGAGTTATTCTCGGAAGAAAAGAATTCCTCGAAAAACGAACAATTTTATTGTATTTTTTTTGTCTATTTGCAGAGAAGAGATTTGCCACGTTCCTGGACGTGCGGAGCGATTATCGTCTTAAGGTAAGATGGGCTTTACATTGTCGCGTATTTCGGGACGCGGGCGGACCCGGGTTCGAGTTTCCTTACCTGCCTGCGGGGATGATCCGGCCGCCTCCCGGGAGACGCGCAGAGATAACCCACGGCCTGAACCGAGTCTCGTTTTTGTAAGCCAGTTCGCGTGGTCCTCGACTTAACGACGGCCCTTGAGCTCCACATTTCTGGGGACGAAGCGAGACCTTTGGGGAAGGGAGTTTGGGCCCCGCTCTACGACCTCTCTGGCCGCCAAGCGTTAAGTGAATCCTTGCAGCTGTTCGTCGCAGGGTGGTACGGCGAGTCTGGCTTCCCCCCCGCCCCGTTGACTTTGCTGGTCAGGGGGGGCCAAAGGGGAGGGCTGCGACGGTCACAAGTACGAGTCAGTTCCCCCCCCCGGGCTGAACGTGGATCACGTGACCCCCGAGGAGGCCGCAACGGTCCTGAGTGTGTGAAAAACGGCGATAGCGTCATTTCCCCCCCCCCAGTGCTGTTGTAACTTTGAACGGTCACTAAACAGACTGGGGTGAGGCGAGGACTGCTCCTCCCTCTCCTCCTCCTCCTCCTCTTCCCCTTCTTTCCTCACCTCACTGTTTCCCCCCCTCCCCCACGCCCCTCCGCCTCCCCGTTCCTGCAGCCTCCCCCTTCTGCCCCCTCCTCCTTCCCCCTCCCCTCCTCTTTTCTCCTCCCTCCCTGCCCCCTCCTCTTCATCCCCTCCTCTTCTTCCCCCTCCTCCCCTGCGCCCCCTGCACTCCTCCTCCTGCGCCTCCCCTGCCCTCGCTCCTCCCCCTTCTTTCCCCCCTCCCTCCCCCCCTCCTCCTCCCCTCCTCCTGTCCCTTCTCCTCTTCTCCTCCTCCCCTCCTCCCTCCCATCTTCTCCTCCTCCTCCGCGCACTTGCCTTTCCCCGCCTCCCTACTCCTTCCTCTCTCCTCTTCCTCCGCCTCGTCTTCCTCCCCCCCTCCTGTTCCTCCGTCCTCTCGCCCCTCCTCTTCTTCCCCCTCCTCCCCCTCCTCCTCCTTCCCCTCTTCCTCCCTCCCCTCCTCCTCCTCCTACTTACCCTCCCCTCCTCCCTTTCCTTCCTCCTCCGTGCCTGCCCCTCCTCGTCCCCCCCTCCTGTCCTCTTCTCCTCCTCCTCCTCTTCGCACTTGCCTCTTCCTCCCCTCCTCCTGTTCCTCCTCTGTCTCCTCCCCCTCCTCCTCACTCACCTGATAATGTTACCTACCTGGGTCATGAAACGTCTGGGAGGGAACCACCCAGCTCAGAGAGCAGCAGACCCCACAGTTGTCCCCTTCCTCCTCCTGTCCATCCTCTTCATCCTCCCCCTCCTCCTCCTCCATTCGAGCACTGATGATGTTCCCTAGTTGGGTTACGAGACGTCTGCAAGGAAAGCACCCAGCTCGGAGAGCACCAAGGACCCCCCAGTCCTTCCTCCTCCTCCTCCGCACACTGATGATGTTCCTTAGTTGGGTCATGAAACGTCTGCAAGGAAACAGCCAAGCTCAGAGTCCTTCCTCCTCCTCCTCCTTCAACTGATGACGTCACCTAGTTGGGTCATGAAACGTCTGCAAGTCAACCACCCAGCTCAGAGAGCACCAGGGACCCCACAGTCTGTCCTTCCTTCCTTCCTTCCTTCCTTCCTTCCTTCCTTCCTTCCTTCCTTCCTTCCTTCCTTCCTTCCTTCCTTCCTTCCTTCCTTCCCCTTCCTTCCTTCCTGTCCCTTCTCACGCTGATAATGTTTTCCCATAGTTCCAGTCGTTGAAACGTCTGCAAGTCAACCACCCAGCTCAAGAGACCAAGGCACACCCCACATTTCCCCCAGATCTGCAAAAATTCTCTTCCGTTAGTATTTTCGCCCCCCCCCCCCCCCCCGATTTTGTTCTCATCCCCCAGGAGGGACAGAAAATACCAGCTCACCGGAATTTATTCAGAATTTATTATCCCAGATTTGTGTGAAAAGCCTTACACACTCACACTCTCTCTCTCTCTCTCTCTCTCTCCTTTCGGTTTCTCTCACTTTACCTGTCTCTCTCTCATTCTCTCTCTCATTTCTCTCTCTCTCTCTCTCTCTCTCTCTCTCTTTGAAAGAAAAATAAACATTTGAAAGAAAAGACTTAAAACTTAAAATGATCATATATATGCTTTCGGGGCTCAAGTCTGACTTCTGTGGGCTTAAATGCACGCCACGCCACGAAACGTAATCTCGGTTAGATCCTGGCTTGAAGCTGGCAGGGAGCGGCAGCCCGGATGGCGGCTTTGTTTACGAATTGATATTGATGTTTAATGAATTGAAGAAGGTGGATTTATCGGGGAATCCGGTCCAGGCTGCTTCATTGCTAGATTATAACTTTTGCAAAGTTTTTCTCCGCTCGGGAAAAGTCCTTGGGGGGAGGGGAAGAGGCGGGTGAATTAGCTCATTTTTCTGAGGCGGAACGGAGTCGACGTCATTGGGCCCTTGCCAGAAGATGCAGGAATATTCCTTTTAAGGGATTTTCGGCAGTCTCCGATTGGAGCTGCCGAAGGAAGTCGAGGAAATTGCACAGGAAGAAATTGCGGCTTTTTCCCCTCTGCGCTATAATCTTGTTTTTTTCCAGATGTTTCGGGCAATAGCTCACATCTGGAAAGACCGGCAGCTCTCCAGGGCGGCCATCTTGGCCCGGACCGAGGTGCGTGCCTGTGGGTAATTCGATAGAGGGAGTCCTCGACTTAACGACCGCAATTGAGATCTAATTTCCATTGCTCAGCGTACAGTTCTGCAGCCTTGGCAACCTTGAAGACTTTGTGGACTTCAACTCCCAGAATTCCTCAGCCTGACAAGATGGCTGCGGAATTCAGGGAGTGGAAGGCCACAGATTTATGGCTTGTGGACTTCAACTCCCAGAATTCCTGAGCCAGCCAAGATGGCTGCAGAATTCAGGGTGTGGAAGGCCACAGATTTATGGCTTGTGGACTTCAACTCCCAGAATTCCTGAGCCAGCCAAGATGGCTGTGGAATTAAGGGTGTGGAAGGCCACAGATTTATGGCTTGTGTACTTCCACTCCCAGAATTCCTCAGCCTGACAAGATGGCTGCGGAATTCAGAGAGTAGAAGGCCACAAATGTATGGCTTGTGGACTTCAACTCCCAGAATTCTTCAGGATGTGGAATTTTGGAAGTTGAACTCCACAACTTTAAGGTTTTTGGACTTTCACTCCCAGAATTCCTCAGCCTGACAAGATGGCTGCAGAATTCAGGGAGAAGAAGGCCACAAATATATGGCTTGTGGACTTCAACTTCCAGGATTCCTTAGGTGGCCAAAGTGGCTAGTAGGGAATTCTGGGAGTGGAAGTCCAGAAATTTAAGATTTGGGGACTTCAACTCCCAGAATTCTTTTCAGGCTGTGGAATTTTGGGAGTTGAATTCCACAACTTTAAAGCAGCCATCTTGCTAAGCCAGGGTTCTCCATGTTTGACAACTTTTAAGTCTTATAGACTTGAACTCCCAGAATTCCGCAGCCATCTTGGCTGGCTGAATAATTTTGGGAATGTCTCTTAAATGTGTGGACTTCAACTCCCAGAATTCCCGAGCCAGCCAAGATGGCTGTGGAATTCAGGGTGTGGAAGGCCACAGATTTATGGGTTGTGGACTTCAACTCCCAGAATTCCTCAGCCTGACAAGATGGCTGCGGAATTCAGGGAGTAGAAGGCCACAAATGTATGGCTTGTAGACTGCAAGTCCCAGAATTCTTCAGGATGTGGAATTTGGGGAGTTGAGCTCCACAACTTTAAGGCTTGTGGACTTCAACTCCCAGAATTCCTCAGCCGGCGAAGATGGCTGTGGAATTCTGGGAGTTGAAGTCCACACATTTAAGAGACATTCCCAAAATTTATTCAGCCAGCCAAGATGGCTGCGGAATTCTGGGAGTTCAAGTCTATAAGACTTAAAAGTTGTCAAACATGGAGAACCCTGGCTTAGCAAGATGGCTGCTGAATGAGTCAATCCTGAGGTATTTTTTTTTTTTTGCCCTTGTCCTTAAGCAAATCCCATGCAGTCACTAAGTGAATCATCATCATGAAGCAAGTCCAGCTCGCAAATGGCAATCACAAGCACCCAAATTTTAATCATGCAACCGTGGCGGATGCTTTGATGGTTGTGAGGACTGGCCATAAGTGTGAAGACCAGTCATAAGTGTGAGGACTAGACATACGTGCGAGAACCAGTCATAAGTGCGAGCACCAGTCATAAGAGTGAGAAGTGGGAGGACTAGTCATGAGTGCGAGGACCAGTCATAAGTACGAGGACTACTCATACTTGTGAGGAGCAGCCATACGTCAAAGGACCGGTCATAAGTGTGAGGACCAGGTGTGAGTGTGAGGAGCAGTCATAAGTGCGAGGACTAGTCATAAGTACGAGGACCGGTTGTAAGTGTAAGGACTGATCATAAGTGTGAGGACCAGTCATAAGTACAAGGACTAGTCATACTTGTAAGAATCAGCCATAAGTCGAAGGACCGGTCAAAGGTATGAGGACCGATCGTAAGTGTAAGGACTGTTCATAAGTATGAAGACCAGGTGTGAATGTGAGCACCTGTCATAACTGGGAGGACCAGTCATACTTGTGAGGAGCAGCCATAAGTCAGAGGACCTGTCATAAGTACGAGGACTGGTCGTAAGTATAAGGACTGATCATGTGGAAGGCCAGTCATAAGTGCGAGGACTAGTCATACTTGTGAGGAGTAGCCATAAGTCCAAGGACCAGTCATAAGTACGAGGACCAGTCGTAAGTGTAAGGACTGATCATAAGTGTGAGGACCAGATGTGTGTGAGCACTAGTCATAAGTGCGAGGACTAGTCAAAGGTGCAAAGAGCAGCCATAAGTTGAAGGACCGGTCCTAAGTACGAGGACCGACGGTTGTAAGTATAAGGACTGATCATAAGTGCGAGGACCAGGTGTGAGTGTGAGCACCAGTCATAAGTGTGAGGACCAGTCATAAGTGTGAGGACTAGTCATACTTAAGTCCAAGGACCGGTCATAAGTACGAGGACCAGTCATACGTTTGAGGACTGGTCATAAGTGTGAGGACCAGATGTGTGTGAGCACTAGTCATAAGTGCGAGGACTAGTCAAAGGTGCAAAGAGCAGCCATAAGTCGAAGGACCGGTCCTAAGTACGAGGACCGGCCGTAAGTGTAAGGACTGATCATAAGTGCGAGGACCAGGTGTGAGTGTGAGCACCAGTCATAAGTGTGATAAGTGAGCATCAGTCATAAGTGGGAGGACCGGTCATAAGTACGAGGAACAGCTGGAAGTCACTTTTTTCACTGCTCTTACGACCTCAGACGGTTGCTAAATGAATAGATGTAAGTCCAGCACTGCTTTTTCGTCATCGGATAATCCAATGGGGGGGGATTCTAGCAAGCTCGATTGCGATCTTGTTGCGTTGTGGGTCCGCTTGCACACTCCGAGGAATTTGAAGCAAGGCTTTGGGAGCAGCAGGAACGGCCCGAAATCTTTTTGTCGTCCTGCCTTTGTGGCGCGTCCGGGGGGGAGGGGACGATGGGTCTCTAAGTCGGTTGAAAAAGGGCGGTTTTCTCTATTTTTTGTATTCTTTGTTGAGTATCTATCATCGCCTGTTGGAAAGTTTCCATTTTTTGATCCATTTTAAAAAGATCACTTTTCAAGTCTTCATAATCTTTTTTCGTTTCCATTTTAGAGTCTGCGATTGCTTGGAGTATCGCTTGCATATCTTTTTGTTGAGTTTCCTGTTGTAGAAATGTAGTAATTGATTTTTGAGGAGCTGGGCTCACTGAGGTTGAAGCGGGGGCTGAAGAGCCCTTCTTCACCCCTTTAGCCAAATTTGAGATGCTCATCTTCTAGTTGTTGTATTTATTTATAATCCACTGAGGGACCCAATGGCTAGTTATAATCCACCAGAGGGCCCGATGGCCAATTGTAATCCAATGCCCTCCTATTATGAGGAGACAAGGCACACGTACTTTTAACGGGAAAAAAGAAAAAAGAAAGGAAAAAGTACTAATAATTCCAACAAAAAATTAATTAAGAAAAAGAAAAAAAAAGAGGGGAACAACAAAAAATGTCTGAAACCATCCCAAAAGGAGGGAGAATAAAAAAGTAAAAGTAAAAAGAGCAAACAAAAAGGCCAAAAAAGGAGATGTATTTATACCCAAAAGAAAAATAAAAAAAAGAAAGAATTGTGATGTAAAAACAAAAATATTATAAAGAAAAATGATCTAATTGTAAATTAAAAAAATTATTTCACAGTCACCCACAAGAAAAAACAAAACCCTATTTTTTTGCTGTAGAAAATATATAGCTAGTTAAAAAGACCAAAGATTCACAGAAGGAGCTGGGAACTTCCCTCTCAGTAGCTTTGAGAGAGATAAGGATGTCTGGGCTTGCAGCCAAGTCTTGCAGCTGAATAAACAAAGCTATCAGAGAACAAAGAGAGGAAAATTACAATGTAGCCTCTAGGTGGTAAAAAAAGGAAAAAAAAATGTCCGAAGTGGGAACTTAGTTTCAAAGTTCTTTAAAGTTCTTTAAAGTTAGTGAAAGTAACAACAACAAAAAAACAGAGTGGCTTTTCCCAGTTATTAAGTCTTCCTCTCCTTCCAAAAATAAAATATTTTCTCCAGTTAAAAAGGTTTTTAAAGTAATCCAAATTGGTTCTTTCGCTTAAACCGCCGTTTATCCAGGAGGGGGGGGGAATAAATCCACCTCCTTCCTCCCTTCAACCTTCCAGCTTCGTTTTAAAGACAATCTTCAATTAAATCCACTTCATAAAGAGAAAAGAAGCATATTCTCACCCGTCCGGGCTGCTTGCCTTCCAAATCAGCTGTTTTCTGTCTCCGACGATCAGCTGGGAATGGCGGCTCGCATAAATGCGATACGCCTTTCTTTTGCTGGTTCCAGGGGCTGCTTTGGGTTCAGTAAGCCGGCTACCGCCGGCTCCCGTTCCTCAAAGGTTCGCCCTTCGGTGGCCACCCCTCCAGGGTGGCGTTTAGCCCAAACGGGCCTGCCAGCGAAGAAATTTCAGACCCGGGGAGCGGAGCAATTTTCCCCGGGTCTACAGTCAGCAAAGTCACCGGAAGCACACCTGATCAGAAATTAGAAGCATTACAAGATGAGAACCAGAGATTGGCACATGTTAATGCGGAATTGGAAGATAGCATCGCTGTCATGGAGATGGAATGGGCGTCATACTTCTTGAGATTCCAAAATATCACAGAAGAGAAAGATGAGAACCTGTTAGAGTTGATGTGTGAGCTATTGGCGGATCGACTTGGAATGGAAATGGACCAAATGAAAAAAGAAATGGACCAGGTCTTTAGAGTCAATTCAAGCTATGCAAGAAGAAATAGAGTTCCCAGAGAGGTCCACATAAGATTTCTTAAAAGAGCAATACGAGATGAGATTTTGAGAGCAATAAGAAACCAACCACTGAAATATAAAGATAAAGAACTTCTAGTTCTTAAACAGATCCCGAAGAGAATAAGAGAAGCACGAAGAGAATATCAATTTTTGACAAGGAAACTACTGAACAAAGGAGTAAATTTTAGATGGTTGGTCCCAGAAGGATTATTAATTTTTTGGGATTCGAGAAGATATAGATTGGATACCCCATTTAAAGCAGAGGAATTTTTTAATAATCATAGAACATTTCTGGAAGAAGGCGATATCAGATCTAAGAAACCAGAGGAAGAAGCAGGAGCATCGAAACAAACAGAAGAGGAAGAACCTAAAAAGACTCAATCAGAAGAAGATGTAAGACCCAAGGATCAGAGACAGATAACTTCTCCTAGAAGACTGAGATCTAAGTACAATTAAAACTATGGAAGAAATTGGAATTTTCTCAACAAATATAAATGGTCTTAACTCCCCATCAAAAAGGAGTAAAATATTTTATAGATTACAAAAATTAAAAATGGACATAATCTGTCTCCAAGAGACACATATAAAAAGACAACACTTTAGACTTCTAGAACAACCAAAAATAGGCAAACTTTATTTTTCATCGGCACTGCAAAAGAAAAGAGGGGTAGCTTTCTATATAAAAGAGAAGATGAGCCCAAAACAAATTTATGCTGATGATGAAGGAAGACTATTAATGGTGGAAACTACATGGAACCAAAAACAAATTTTGATGATTGCGATATATGCCCCCAATGAGAAACAAGACCAATTTTTTCAGCAACTATATGATAAGTTAATGGAATTAAACTATCAAAACCTTTGTATTCTTGGAGACTTTAATGCGATAACTGATGCAAAACAGGATTACAAGAGCTACAAACAAGGGAAAAAAGGGGGAAATACCTTATCTAATTCTTTTCTAAAGATGAAAGACGAATTAGGTATACAAGATATATGGAGAGAAATGAATCCAGATAAAGCACAATATACATTTTATTCAAATAGACATAAATCCTGGTCACGAATTGATATGATATGGACTTCTTATGATTTAAAGACTATGATACAGGAGATTGAAATAGAACCTAATATTTGGGCAGACCATAATCCAATTAGAATGACGTGGAAAGGAACTAGAAAGAAATTAAGATGGCGGTTCAACAAAGCTATATTGAAAGAAAAGGAATTTTTGCAATTAGCAATGAAAGAAATGGAATTTTTTTTTAAAATAAATAAGAAAGAAGAAACTTCTATTCAAAATGTATGGGATACAGCGAAAGCATATTTTAGGGGCGTGGTTATAACCTATGTGGCCAAAAAGAATAAAGAAAAGAAACAAACACAACTTAGATTGAGAGAACAATTTAGTAAATTGGAAATGGAGCTACGAAATGATCCACAAAAGAAAGAATTGAAGACACAGATGGAAGTAATAAAACACAAATTAAATCTAATGGAAATGGACATAAGGGCACAACAGATTAAACGAGGTAAACAGAATTTCTTTGAAAATGCCAATAAACCCGGAAGATGGTTGGCATATAAATTGAAAAAAGAAAGAGAAAAAAGATTGATAAGTAAACTACAAGATATAAAAGGCCAATTGTACTGTCACAATGATGCAATTAAAAAAATTACTACAGCTTATTATGAGACACTTCATAAAACTCAGGTGGTTTCGAATGAGACAATACAGGAATATTTAAAAGAAGCGGACCTTCCAAAGGTACCAGAGAATATGCAATACATATTAAATGAGAACATAACAATGATGGAGATTACAGAGGCGATAAAAAAACAAAAAAAGGATAAAACTCCGGGACCTGATGGTCTCCCTGCAGAATTTTATATAGCTCTACAAGACATTGTCAGTCCGATTTTGAAAGACCTTTGTAATGAAGCTTTTTCAGAGACAAAAATACCAAATTCCTGGAAAGAAGCCAACATCTCTCTTATACCTAAAGAAGATACTGATTGTACACAAATTAAAAACTATAGACCAATATCTTTACTAAACGTGGATTATAAAATATTTACTACAATAATGGCAGAAAGAATGAAGAAATTTTTGACTGAATTCGTCCATCCAGACCAAAATGGCTTTTTACCAAAAAGACAGATAAAGAATAATTTAAGGATTATTTTAAATGTGTTGGAGTATTATGAAAACCATCCAGGGAAACAGTTGGCGCTTATATTTCTTGATGCGCAAAAAGCTTTTGATAATCTTAATTGGCAATTTTTGTTTCAACAGTTGAAGGAGATGGACTTTGGCGGAAATTTTATAAATGCAATTCAAGCAATTTATAATAAACAATCAGCAAGGATACTTATAAATGGAGACTACACAGACAGCTTTGACATTAAAAAAGGCACAAGGCAGGGATGTCCATTGTCCCCTTTGTTATTCATTTTTACATTGGAAGTGTTGGCTAGAAATATTAGGCAAGATATTGAGATTAAAGGATTGGAGATAAAAGATCAAAAATACAAACTACAGGCTTTCGCGGATGATTTAGTTTTTATTTTGGAGGAACCACTAGAGACAGCTGTTAAACTCTTGCGGAAAATAGAGAAATTTGGAAAGTGGCGGGGTTGAAGATAAACAGGGAAAAGACTAAAGTATTAACGAAGAATTTAACAGATAAACAAAAAATTCAATTTGCTAAAAAGACAAACCTTCAAATAGCGAAAAAAGTTAAATATTTAGGTATCTATTTAACTTCAAAACATACAACAATAAAAGAAGACAACTACGAGAGATTACTAAAACAAATAAAAGTGGATTTGGAGAAGTGGAAAAATCTTCAATTATCATTACTAGGAAGGATAGCGACTGTTAAGATGAACATTTTACCTAAGCTAATTTTTCTTTTTCAAACAGTTCCTGTCAAGTTAAATCAAAAATTCTTTGATGAATTAAACGCTACAATAATCAGATTTATATGGCAAGGTAAAAAAGCTAGAATTAAAATTAAATTATTACAAGATTCTAAAGACAGAGGGGGCCTTGGACTCCCGGATTGGAGACTTTATTATCAGGCAGCTATTTTGCTTTGGCTTAAAGAATGGATTACATTGAGAAACAAAAGGCTTCTTTATTTAGAGGGGCATGATTTGCAATTAGGTTGGCATGCATTTTTGTGGTATGAGAAAAATAAAGTACATAAATATTTTCAAAATCATGCTATAAGGAATGTACTGTTTTCAGAGTGGGAAAAAATTAAACATAAAATGTACATGAAAATACCTGAGTGGATTTCGACAATGGAAGCCTTTTCCTATCCAAATTTAATTAACTATGATAAACTCGTTAGCTATAAAGATATTTTGGACAAAGATGGGAAACTTAAAGACAGACAAATTCTTCAGCAACAGGGTATTGACTTAACATGGTGGTCTTACTTGCAAATTCAGACAAGATATGAAAAAGATATAAAGTCTACAGGATTTTATAAAGAACAGACACCGCTAGATAAAATATTGTTAAAAACTGATGAACATTTGATTAAAAAACTCTATAAATTTCTGCTAAGCTGGAAGATGGAAGAAGAACAAGTAAAGAAACAATGATAGTATGGGCTAAGAACTTTGGATATTCTATAGACTTAGAAGATTGGCAAAAACTATGGGATCGAAATATTAAACTTACTAAAGCGGCTGCATATAAGGAGAATTTATACAAAATGTTTTATAGATGGCACATGACACCAGTTAGACTAGAGAAAATGTTTAAAAATGTATCAAATATGTGTTGGAAATGTAAACAAAAACCAGGAACTTATTATCATATCTGGTGGATATGCCCTAATGCAAAGATATATTGGCTTAAAATTCACAAATGGCTAGAAAAGATGACTAAGATACAGATAGAATTCAAACCGGAATTGTTTTTATTAGGAATATTAAGATCTAATTACGGAAAAGAGAATGAATATTTAATCTTACATATATTAACAGCCGCGAGAATAGCATTTGCCCAATTTTGGAAAAATGAAAAGATACCACCTGACCAGATTATTATTATGAAAATATTGGAATGTGCAGAAATGGATAGACTAACTTTAGAAATTAAAGAGAAAGAAGACACAATTTTCTTTAAAACATGGGAAAAATTTTATCAATGGTTAGCAATAAGACAGAATGAAAAAGGATGATGAAATTAAATAAGATAAATGATGTATTTTCTTTTGAATATTATTTTTTAACTTTTTGGTTAGATGTTTACATTTAACTATAATTAATTATAATTAATAAGCGATATATTGATACTTATATGTAACTATATTTACTTAGTAATACATCACTAATAGTATACTGATTATTGTTACTTATAGAATGAATGATATGTATTGGGTTAAGTTTTTACCATTAATAGTGATAAATTTATTAATATAGCTTTTTAGTACTATGTTAATCATGCATACTTAATATGTATACCCGGACGACAGTCTGCTTGCTAAAGCGTTGATTTAGTGTTGGGGTTAACCCCATTATTGTATCTATCCCTACCCTTGGTTTAATCCTTGTTTTTTACCCCATGTTATACCTTTACCTACCCTTCCCTTTCTATCCCGATAAAAATAATAAAACATATTTAAAAAAAAAAAAAAAAAAAAGGGCGGTTTTCCTGCCCTTGGGGACTTGGGATAAGCGTGCAAACCTGTTGGACTTCAGCCTGTCAAAATTCTGCGTTCCTTGGAAAGCCGTAATATTTTCCCTTGAACCACTTTGCCATTAGTGCAAATCATAGTGCAAATCTTATTTCTTATAAATTTCTTATAAATTTTTGCGGTATTTTTTTTTTCCTCTCCTCTTTCTCTGCCTGATCCTAAAATAATCGGAAAAATAACCTTGTTCTTCACGACATTCGGAGTCATCCCTGCCTTTTGCTGCCCATAAACCTGGGATTTAACTCATTGAAAATCACCTTGGGTCACTCGCCAGGAGATTTGGGAGTTCTAGTCCCGTTTTAGGCATGAAAACTAGTCGGGTGACTTTGGACCAATCACCAAGAGACAGTGAGTTCTAGTCTCGCCTTAGGCGCACAAAAGCCATCCGGGTCCGTTTGGGCCAGTCACCAGGAGACAGTGAGTTCTAGTCTCGCCTTAACTAAAGCCATTTGGGTGACTTTGGACCAATCACCAGGAGACAGTGAGTTCTAGTCCCGCTTTAGGCACTAAAGTCATCTCGGTCTGTTTGGGCCCATCACCAGGAGATGGTGAGTTCTGGTTCCACCTTAGGCGTGAAAGACGGCTGGTTGACTTGGGGCCAATCACCAGGAGACGGTGAGTTCTACTCCCGCCTTAGGCAAGAAAGCCGTCTGGGTCCGTTTGGGCCAATCACCAGGAGACAGTGAGTTCTAGTCCCGCCTTAGACACAAAAGCCGTCTCGGTAACTTTGGGCCAATCACCAGGAGACGGTGAGTTCTAGTCCCGCCTTAGGCACGAAAGGCATCTGGGTGACTTTGGGCCAATCACCAGGAGACAGTGAGTTCTAGTCCCGCCTTAGACACAAAAGCCGTCTCGGTAACTTTGGGCCAATCACCAGGAGACGGTGAGTTCTAGTCCCGCCTTAGGCACGAAAGCCATCTGGGTCTGTTTGGGCCAATCACCAGGGAAGGAAGCCCCCCGAATGGTCCCCACTGCAGGGAACAGACTGGACAAGCCTCCAGGGATCAAAGCAGTCTACCTCGACTTACGAGCATATTTGGGGCCAACGTTTCCAGTGCTAAGCGAGGCAGTTTATAAGTAAGCTTTGCCCCCTTGTGTAAGTGAATCATGGCCACCGTCTCGCTTAGCAACAGAAATGTTGGCCTCAATTTTGGATGTAAGTCAAGGACTACTTTATATATGGAATGTTTGGGGAGCAGCAGGGAAACTGTGGGTGAAGGGCCAGCTGCCAGCCGCACAAGTAGAAGAGGGGGTTTGTTGAAGAGGGTGGGGCATTGAGCTGGGGGTTGGACTAGATGACCTCCGAGGTCCCTTCCAGCTCTGTCGTCCTATGATTCTGTAAGGATCTCCTGCCTGAGCAGGGGGTTGGGCTAGATGACCTTCGAGCACCTTTCCAGCTGTGTCATTCTATGATTCTGTAAGGGTCTCCTGCTTGAGCTGGGGGTTGGACTAGATGACCTCCGAGGTCCCTTCCAGCTCTGTCATTCTATGATTCTGTAAGGGTCTCCTGCTTCAGCAGGGGATTGGTCTAGATGACCTCCAAGGTCCCTTCCACCTCTGCCATCCTATGATTCTGTACCCTGCCTGAGCAGGGGGTTGGACTAGATGACCTCCAAGGTCCCTTCCAGCTCTTCCATCCTATGATTCTGTAAGGGTCTCCTGCTTGAGCAGGGGGTTGGTCTAGACGACCTCCCAAGATCCCTTCCAACTCTGTCCTCCTATAGTTCCGTAAGGGCCTCCTGCTTACATTTTGTTCCTTGGCCGTGCGGTTTATTCAAGGAAGAAACTAGAATTATAAACTCATTCCCCCCGCCCCCGGGTATATATATATATATATATATATATTCTAATCATCATTTTTTTAATAACAGTCTGTCATCCTGCTTATAAAACGACGGCCTTTTTAATTGCTAGGATCAATTTCGGAATAGTTTAGGCTGGGCGCAGGTAGCAATTTCCCCCCGGAAAACGATCCTATGTGATTAACAGGAGAGGGGAAAAAAACAGCCTTGCTGTTTGCTTGCCGATGGAAATCACAGAGGCCGTCCCGGACTTACGATGGTTCGTTTAGCGACCGTTTCACGTCACAACGCCGCTGAAAAAAGGGATTGAGGACCGGTACGGAATGGCATCGAAGAAAGGGACCGTTTTGCACACTTAGTGACCGTCGCAGCGTGTCCCCACACACACACACACACACACACACATGCTTGGCCACTGACTCCTATTTATGACAGTGTCGGTGTCCCCTTTTGTGACCGTCGGACCCGCAAAGCCAAGGGGGAAGACAGAGTCGCTTGACCGTGTGGATGATTAACGTCAGCGAGGATTCGCTTAACGGTGGCCAGGGAAGGTCCTAAAACGGTGCAAAGCTCACTTAATGACTCGCTTAGGGACAGAAATGGACGTAAGCCGAGGACGGCCTGCGTGGCGAGATCTCGTCCCGTCTTTTCTCTTTCTTCGGCGGGAGAATTCAATTCCGGAGGGACTGGAATGCGTGGTTGCTGAACAGGCATTGGTCTGGAAGGATATGGGGTCTCCTGCTGGAGCAGGGGGATGGACTAGATGACCTCCAAGGTGCCTTCCAACTCTAGTCAGTGTATGGTTCTGTAAGGGGCTCCTGCTTCGCCAGAAGGCTGGACTAAATGACCTCTAAGGTCCCTTCCAGCTCTGTTATTCTCTGATTCTGTAAGGGTCTCCTGCTTGATCAGGGGGTTGGACTGGATGACCTCCGACTTCCTTTCCAACTCGTGTCATTCTATGATTCTGTAAGTGTCTCCTGCTTGATCGGGGTTGGACTAGATGACCTCCGAGGTCCCTTCCAATTCTGTTATTCTCTGATTCTGTAAGGGTCTCCTGCTTGATCAGGGGGCTGGACTAGATGACTTCCAAGGTCCCTTCCATCTCTTTTTATTCTGTGATTCTATAAAGGTCTCGTGCTTGTGCAGGGGGTTGGACTAGACGACCTCCAAGGTCCCTTCCAACCCCATGATAATAGGCAGTAGAGAAGCTTTTGAGCAGACTGCTGTTTTTAAAGCTTTGACTATTTATCTGAAGTCGCAATTCACAATTGACGTCGCAATTGTTAAGTGAGTCCCAGGGTCGTTAAGCGAAACCAGCTTCCCCCCATGGACTTTGCTTGTCAGGAGGTCGCGAACGGGGATCACGTGACACCCCCCTCCCCCAGGACGCTGCAACCGTCACAAATATGAGTCAAGCATCTGACAGAACAATTAACCAGTGGAACAACCTGCCTCCAGAAGCGGTGAATGCTCCAACACTGGAAGTTTTTAAGAAGAGACTGGACAGCCATTTGTCTGAAATGGTGTAGGGTTTCCTGCCTGAGGAGGGGGTTGGACTAGACGACCTCCGAGGTCCCTTCCAACAATGTCCTTCGGTGATTCTGTAAAGGTCTCCTGTTTGAGCAGGGGGTTGGACTAGATGACCTCCAAGGTCCCTTCCAACTCTGTCATTCTATGATTCTGTAAGGGTCTCCTGCTCGAGCAGGGAGCTGGATTAGATGACCTCCAAGGTCCCTTCCACCTCTGTCATTCTATGATTCTGTAAGGGGCTCCCGCTTGAGCAGGGAGCTGGATTAGATGACCTCCAAGGTCCCTTCCAACTCTGTCCTTCTATGATTCTGTAAGGGTCTCCTGCTTGAGCAGGGGGTTGGACTGGATGACCTGCGAGGTCCCTTCCAACTCTGTCCTTCTGTGAAAACGATCTTTGGGATCTTCAGCTGATCCACCCGACCTCGCAACTGTTGCAAATCTTTCGAAACCATGCAGACAACCGGGGACCCGTGTAGAGTCAACCATCTTTCGCCAGTCAACCGTCTTTTGATGCTCGTACGATGAGTTCTCCGCCCTCTCCGGAGCGTGGATTTCTGGATTCGATGTTCTGCTTTTTTTTCCAAGCCGGCCTCGGCGTTGCCGTGCCGCTTGCGTCTTCCTTGGGGAGCCTCAAAGACCTTGGGGGACCTCGTCTCCTTGGTTCTCCTCCTCCTCCCGTTCCGGTTGTTTATCCTGGCTTCTCCCTGCTGGCTTCAGCGTTCCTTCTCCTGCGGACCGCGCATAAAACGTACATCGTGCGCTCTTTCCTCTGTTGGAAGATTTTCAGCTCGGAACTTGGGGGGGGGGTTGTTCTTGCGGACGTCTCGTGACCGAACTAGGGAACATCAGCAGGGCTGGAAGGGAGGGAGGGGGAGGAGGAGGAAGGGGAGGGGGTGGAAGAGGACGAAGAAGAGAAGGGGGAAGTAGAGAGGGAGGAGGAGGAGGAAGAACGACTGTGGGGGTCCCTGGTGATCTTGGAACTTGGGTGGTGTTCTTGCGGACGTCTCGTGACCGAACTAGGGAACGTCATCAGGGCTAGAAGGGAGGGAGGAGGAGGAGGAAGGGGGGGAGGAAGACAAGGAAGAGAGAGGGAGGAAGAAGGAGGAGGAGGGGGAATGACTGGGGTCCTTGGTGTTTTGGAGTTGGGGGGTGTTCTTGCGGACGTCTCGTGACCGAACTAGGGAATGTCATCAGGGATAGAAGTGAGGGAGGAGGAGGAGGAAGGGGGTTAGAAACTATGAGGAGGAAGATAGAGGAGGAAGAAGGAGGAGGAGGAGGATGACTGGTTCCTTGGTGTTTTGGAGTTTGGGTGTTCTTGGCGGACGTCTCGTGACCGAACCTAGGGAACGCATCAGGGATATGAGGGAGGGAGGAGGAGGAGGGAGGAGAGGGGGGAGGAAGAGAGAAGAGAGAGTGAGGAAGGGAAGAGGAGGAGACGGAATGAACTGGGTTCCTTGGTGTTTTTGGAGTTTGGGTGTTCTTGCGGACTCTCGTGACCGAACTAGGTGTGAACCTCATCAGGTAGAAGGAGGGAGGAGGAGGAGACGGGTGGGGAGGAAGAACGAGGAGGAGGAAGAGAGAGGGAGAAGAATGAGGATGAGGGAAGACTGGTGTCCTTGGTTGTTTTGGAGTTGGGGGGTGTTCTTGCGGACGTCTCGAACTAGGGAACATCATCAGGGATAGGGAGGGGGGAGGAGGAAGGGGGGGAGGAAGAGGAGGAGGAAGACAAAGAGGTGGAAGAGAGAGGGAGGAAGGGAAGGAGGAGGAGAAGGAATGACTGGGGTCCTTGGTGTTTTGGAGACTGGGGTGGTTTTGTAGCAGACGTCGGATGACCGAACTACAGAACATCGTCAGTGCCAGAAGGCAGGGGGGGTTGTGAAGAGGAAGAGGAGGAGGAGGAGGAGGAGCAGAAGGAGGAGGAGGGTCCTTGGTGCTCTCTGACCTTGAGTAGTTTTCTTGCGGATGTTTTATGACCAAACGAGAAACATCATCTGTGCTAGAAGGGAGGAGGAGGAGGAGGAGGAGGAAGGACGGACTGTGGGGCCCTTGGTGCTCTCTGAGCTGGGTGGTTTCCTTTCAGACGTTTCATGACCCAACTAGGTAACATCATCAGGGCTAGAAGGGAGGAGGAGGAGGAGGAAGACTGTGGGATCCTTGGTACACTCTGAGCTTGGTGGTTTCCCTGAAGACATTTCATGACCTAACTAGACAATATCATCAGTGCTAGAAGGGAGGGGGGGTTACGTGGAAGAGGAGGAGGAAGACTGAACTTTATTCAGGGCTGTTGTAACTTTGAACGATGGCCAAATGAATGGTTGTAATTTAAGGGTCACCTGTAGTGGGCTCTGAAACAGGATTTGGAGAATTCTGGGGTGAGGAGTAGCAGCACCTGGGGTCAAGAGTTAAAAGAGGCATCGCCCTTGAGTCCTTACGTAGCCACGAGGGAACTAAATCCAACTCTCTTTGAGTCCTGTTGACCCTTATTTAACTCTAACTAGAGGCCTACATTTAGTGGAGAAGATTCCTTTGCACAGGCTTTCAGCAGTAAACCAGTTTAGTTGAAAGATTCCTACGCACAGGCTTTAAGCAATAGATCAGTTTAGTTGAAAGACTCCTGTGCACAGGCTTTCAGCAATAAATCAGTGTAGTTGAGAAGATTCCTGTGCCCAGGCTTTAAGCAATAGATCAGTTGAGGTGAAAGCTTCCTGTGCACAGACATTTAACAATAAACCAGTTTAGTTGAAAGCTTCCCGTGCACAGGCTTTCAGCAGTAAACCAGTTTAGTTGAAAGCTTCCTGTGCACAGGCTGTCCGCAACAAAACAGTTTAGTTGAAAGCTTCCCGTGCACAAGCTTTGAGCAATAAACCAGTTTAGTTGAAAGCTTCCCGTGCACAGGCTGTCAGCAACAAAACAGTTTAGTTGAAAGCTTCCCGTGCACAGGCTGTCAGCAATAAACCAGTTTAGTTGAAAGCTTCTTGTGCAAAGGCTTTCAGCAGTAAACCGGTTTAGTTGAAAGCTTCCTCTGCGCAGGCTTTCAGCAATAAACCAGTTTAGTTGAAAGCTTCCTGTGCACAGGCTCTCAGCAATTAACCGGTTTAGTTGAAAGCTTCCTGTGCACAGGCTTTCAGCAGTTAAACCAGTTTAGTTGAAAGCTTCCTGTGCACAGGCTGTCAGCAACAAAGCAGTTTAGTTGAAAGTTTCCCGTGCACAGGCTTTCAGCAGTAAACCAGTTTAGTTGAAAGCTTCCTGTGCATAGGCTTTCAGCAATAAACCAGTTTAGTTGAAAGCTTCCTGTACACAGGCTTTCAGCAATAAACCAGGTTAGTTGAAAGATTCCTGTCCGTAGGATTTCAGCAATAAACCAGTTTAATTCAACGTGTGTATCTGGTCTGTTTTGGCGCCCGAAAACCTACTCGTTCCTTAATAACGTAAAGTTTTGAATGCCGATTGTGGCGGTCGATAAAAGACGCTTGATATCCTTCTCGTTCTTCTTCCCCAGCCTTCCTCTCCCTTTTCCCAGCGCAAACGTCGGGAAGGGCTCTGGCGGCATGGCGGACACGGAGCAGAACCTCAGCCTGGCCGACGCGCTGACCGAGCCCCCGCCGCAAATCGAGGAGGAGGTGAAGCGGGATTTCATGGCCAGCCTGGAGGCCGAGAAGTTTGACGACGTGATCGGGGAGAAGGTGGGCAAGACGGATTATGTCCCGCTCCTGGACGACGAGGACAGCGACGGCGGTCCGAAGGCCGAGAACCAGGAGGCGAAAGCCAAACCGCGTGAGTGTCGCCGCGCGGCCGGGCGTCGGGTCGGGCGTAAAGCGGGACGAGGGTGAGGTTGGGAACGGGACGAGAAGTTGGGTTCCCGTTCTCGCCGGCCTGGGCCTAGCGGTTGTCCTTGACTTGACCAAAATTGAGCCCTCCCCCCCCATTTCCATTGCTAAGCAGGAGTTTTTGCCTCAACGTACGACCATTTTTGTGGTCATTAAGTGAATCACTGGCGGTCGTTAACTGAATCGGGCAGTCGTTGGGGAAAACCGAGGTTCCCCCCGTTGACTTTGCTTGAGATTTCTGTGGCTAATCGGGGAGCTTGGCCCCGTTTTACGACCTCACTTGCCCCGGTCACTAACTGAATCCCTGCAGCGGTTCAGTTTTTAAGAAGAGACTGGACAGCCATTTGTCTGAAATGGTCTAGGTAGGGTTTCCTGCCTGGGCAGGGGGTTGGACTAGATGACCTCCAAGGTCCCTTCCAACTACTACTACTACTATTTCTTCTTCTTTCTTCTTCTTCTTCTTCTTCTTCTTCTTCTTCTTCTTCCTCTTCCTCTTCCTCTTCCTCTTCCTCTTCCTCTTCCTCTTCTTCCTCTTCCTCTTCCTCTTCCTCTTCCTCTTCCTCTTCCTCCTCTTCCTCTTCCTCTTCCTCTTCCTCCTCCTCCTCCTCCTCCCTCTTCTTCTTTTCCTCCTTCCTCCTCTTCTTCCTCTTCCTCCTTCCTCCTCTTCCGTTTCATGACCCAACTAGGGAACATCATTAGTGCTAGAAGGGAGGAGGAGGAGGAAGTACTTTCCTTCCTTGCTGCTTCCTGAGCTTGGTTGTTTTTCTGCAGACGTTTCATGACCCAACTAGGGAACGTCATCTGCTAGAAGAAAGGGTGGATCTGTTTTTATATATATAGTCCTTTCAAGCCCTGATGACGTTCCCTAGTTGGGTCACGAGACGTCTGCAAGGAAACCACCCAGCTCAGAGAGCACCCGGGACCCCACAGTCCTCCTTCCTTCCTTCCTTCCTTCCTCCCTCCCTCCTCCTTAATCTCTCCTCCCTCACTCCCTCCTTCCCTCCCTGCCTTTCCCCTACCTCCCTTTCCCCTTTCCCCTCCCCTTGTTCTCCCTCCTCCTCCTCCTCCTCCTCCCTGCAAATCCCCCTCCCTCCAGCACATAACTGATGATGTTACATAGCTGGGTCCTGAAACGTCTGCAAGGAAACCCCCAGGCTCAGAGAGCCCCAAGGACCCCCACAGTCTTTTTCTTCCCCTCCTCCTCCCTATCCTCGCTCCTCCGCCTCTCCTCCCCCCCTCCTGCTCCTCCTCCCTCCCAGCACCGATGACATTCTCTAGTTGGGTCATGAAACGTCTGCAAGGAAATCATCAAGCTCAGAGAGCACCAAGGACCCCACAGTCTTCCTCCTCCTCCTCCTTTTCCCCCTCCTCCTCCTCCTCCTCCCAGCACTGATGACGTTCCCTAGTTGGGTCATGAAACGTCTGCAAGAAAAGTTATGTTTTCTGAGGTTTTCACGGGTGTTTGTATGTAGGTCTTTGGTAATTTGGGTTTTCTCCCGTGTAAAATTGAAAGTGTCTTGGCAACGTTTCGACGAAGTCCCATTCGTCATCTTCAGGCTGGTGTCTTCGGCTTCGTGCTTCTATTATTTTATTTTATTTTATTTTATTTATTTTATTTTATTTTATTTTATTTTATTTTATTTTATTTTATTTTATTTTATTTTATTTTATTATTTTATTTTATTTATTTATTTTATTTTATTTTATTTTATTTTATTTTATTTTATTTTATTTTATTTTATTTATTTTATTTATTTTATTTATTATTTTATTTTATTTATTTTATTTTATTTTATTTTATTTTATTTTATTTTTTTATTTTATTTTATTTTATTTTATTATTTTATTTTATTTTATTTTATTTTATTTTATTATTTTATTATATTATTTTATTTTATTTTATTATTATTATTATTATTATTATTATTATTATTATTATTATTATTATTATTATTATTATTATTATTATTATTATTATTATTATTATTATTATTATATAATATCTCAACGTCAAATGGTATAACGCAAACCAGCTTAAAAATGAAAGGAATTCACAAAACCACAGCACTTTGTTTAGTGACCATTTGAAGTTATGGTCTGGACAAAGTGAGTTATGACCATTTTTCACACTTACGACTCTTAAAGCATGCTGGCTGGGGGATTCTGGGAGTGGAAGTCCTCCCCTCTTAAAGTATGCCGGCTGGGGGATTCTGGGAGTGGAAGTCCTCCCCTCTTAAAGCATGCCGCTGGGGGATTCTGGGAGTGGAAGTCCTCCCCTCTTAAAGCATGCCGGCTGGGGGATTCTGGGAGTCGAATGCTCTCTGAGCTGGTTGTTTCCTTGCAGACGTTTCATGACCCAACTAGGTAGCATCATCAGTACTAGAAGGGTGCGGGGTTTGTGGAGGGGAGGAGGAGGAGGAAGAAGACGACTGGGGTGTCCTTGGTGCTCTCTCATCTTGATGGTTTCCTCGCAGACGTCTCGTGACCCAACTAGGTAACATCATCAGTGCTTCCCCTTTAAACCAATTCGCTGGAATCCAGTAACTCCCCTTCTGATTTTAGTCAATCTTCGGCACCACCACAACCGACATCCACAACAACGTCACTGTGCGAAACCACAGGATTCAGGTCATCTGGGTCTTCCGAACTCCGCTCGCTGAGCAGAAGGCCACGGAAAGTTCTACACAAACCCCAAATCCCTCCTTCCCCCCGTCCAGGATTACGTAACGGACTCACTAAGAGGATTAGGCCAAACGTATCAAACCGGGATGCCTCCCGCCGCGTCGCAAAGTCCGCTGGCTGAACTCGGTTAAGCCTCTTTTGTGTGTGTTTGTGTCTGTGTGTCGTGATGGAAAAGATCAAAATCCGATGTTGGAGAGCCGTGCGGGAAAATCTCCATAAATCCGATCGATTGAATCAAAATTTTGCAAGCCAGCCAGGGAGGTTATCAACGCCAGATCGGCCCGACGACCGGCGATGGGAAGGCCACAAAAGGGAAAAGCGGGAGCCTCGGAGTGCCGTTGACAATCCGCTTGTCGTCTTCTGGATGTGTTTCTCGGGTTGTCTTTGAACGGGGTTACACAACGGCCCCTTGGAAGACAACGCAATTCTGGGGAGCTTACCGCAGAGATACACAAGGCCCCCACTCCAGCAAGGGGGGGACAAAAGACAAAATGTGGGGTCCTGGGTGGGGTGTGAGGTTCGGGGTCTTCTTGCAGACGTTTCGGGGACCCAGCTAGGTAACGCCTTCAGCTCTAGAAGTGAAGGGAGTTTGCGCTCTTTTTATATGTCATCGTTCTAGCCCTGATGACGTTAGCTAGTTTGGTAATAAAATGTCTGCAAGGAATCCACCAAGCTCAGAGAGCATCAAGGACCCTACAGGTCATCTCCTCTCCTCCTCCTCCTCCTCCTCCCCTTCCAGCACTGATGATGTTATCTAGTTGGGTCATGAAACGTCTGCTGCAGAAAAACCACCCAGCTCAGAGAGCATTAAGGACCCCACAGTCTGTCCTTCCTCCTCCTCCTCCTTCTCCTCCTCCTCCTCCTCCCCTTCCAGCACTGATGATGTTACCTAGTTGGGTCATGAAACGACTGCAAGCAAACCACCCAGCTCAGAGAGCACCACGGTCCCACAGTCTTCCTCCTCCTCCTCCTCCTCTTCCTCCGAAAAAGGAAACCTTGAAAAGAAAAACCAACATTAAACCAAGATGACAAAGAGAACTAACCCAGATGGCCGCACCGAGGAGGGAAAAAAAAAAAGGACGCAGGATGCTTAAAGTCCCACTACAGGCCGTCACCAAAACTCTTTAATTTTGGGGTCTTCTCCTCCTCCTCCTTAAGTTGCCTTCAGCAACGTTTTTCAGGGAGTCCTCGCCTTAACGATGGTTCGCTTAGCGTCCGTTCGCAGTTGCGACGCCCCTGGGGAGGGAAAAAATGCGACCGACGACCCGTTTTTCCACACTTCGTCGCCGCATCCCCGGGGTCCCAATTCGGACGTTTGGCGACGGACTCGTATTTACGGCATCCCGGGATCCCCCGACCCCCTTTTGCGACCGTCAGACGCGGAAAGTCCATTGGGGGGGAAGCCGGTTTCGCTTAACGACCGCGTTCCTAACGCAAAGAGGGCAGGGATTCGCTTAACCCTGCCGTCAAACGGGGCCAAACTCCCTGAGCGACGGAAACGTTGGGTCGTAAAGCGAGGACTACCTGTACAATGGATCCTGAATCTCCACAAGAAGGTTATTTAGATAGATTGAGCGCGGTAGATTTAGACCGATGATTGACAGGCCCTCCTGGAGGAGGAAGATGGCTGTCGGGCCGTCCGAGGAGACGGGTGGACCTTCAGCTGGTCCAAGAAGGTCTTTTGGGGGTAGAAGATTGGGGTCCCTCAGGTCCTAAGGGCCCCCCCAACTAATCTGGAGGTCTCTCTTCTAGGTCCTTCTGCAACTGGACCAGCAGCCGTGGTTGAGAATGGAGATCACGGACTCGAGGGCAACAGACCAGGTAAGACGTTGGGTTGACGTTCTCCATCCGCTCCAAAGCCGCTTCCTCATGTGCATGTCGCTGCTGGGACGTGTGTGACGTGTCGTATGCGTGAAGCAGAAGCCAGAAAGCCCGACCTGTCCGTCTTCCTCCTATCCCCTTGTCCGTCGGCCGAAAAATTTAGCCTTTGGACGGAGTGGAGTTTGATGGAAACCCATGTTGACGTCCTTCAAGGTTGACGTCCTTCAAGATTGCGGGGTCTATCTTGGGCGTTGTGTGAAAACGTTCTGAGGTTTAGCCCGGGACCCTTGACAAGTCTTAAGAGGGGTGTGTGTGTGTGTATGTGTGTGTGTGTGGACTTCAATTCCCAGAATCCTCTTGCTGACAAGAATGGACTTCAAGTCCCAGAATTCCTTAGGACCTTCGGCTTTGATGGAGAAGCGAGGAAGGCAAGGATTCTAAACCAATATTTCTCACTTTTGGCCACTTTTAAGGTCTGTGGACCCAGCATGCTGGCTGATGCATTCTGGGAATTGAAGTCCACTCAGTGTTGGCTAGGGAATTCCATGAGTTTAAGTACAGTCAATGTTGGCTAGGGAATTCTGGGAGCTGAAATCCACTCAATGTTGACCAAGGAATTCTGGGAGTTGAAGTCCATAATGTTGGGTAGGGAATTGGGAGCTGAAGTCCACCCAATTTTTGCTAGGGAATTCTGGGAAATGAAGTCCACTCAATTTTTTTCTAGGGAATTCTGGGAATCGAAGTCCACTCAATGTTGGCTAGGGAATTCTGCGAGTCGAAGTCCATTCAGTGTTGGCTAGGGAATTCTGGGAGTTGAAGTCCACTCAGTGGCCTAGGGAATTCTGGGAGTTGAAGTCCTCTCAATTTTTACTAGGGAATTCTGGGAATCGAAGTCCACTCAGTGTTGGCTAGGGAATTCTGGGAGTTGAAGTCCACTCAGTGGCCTAGGGAATTCTGGGAGTTGAAGTCCTCTCAATTTTTACTAGGGAATTCTGGGAGTTGAAGTCCTCTCAATTTTTACTAGGGAATTCTGGGAGTTGAAGTCCAGTTATGTTGGCTAGGGAATTCTGGCAACTAAAGTCCACTCAATGTTCGCTAGGGAATTGTGGGAAATGAAGTCCACTCAATTTTTGTTAGGGAATTCTGGGAGCTGAGGTCCGTTCAATATTGAGCAAGGAATTCTGGGAAATGAAGTCCCTAATGTTGGGTAGGGAATTCTGGGAGTTGAAGTCCACTCAACTTTTGCTAGGGAATTCTGGGAGTTCAAGACCACTCAACAGCGGGTTGGGAATTGATGTCCACTCAAAGTTGCCTAGGCCAGGGGTAGGCCACCTTGGCTCTTTTATCACTGTTGGACTTCAACTCCCAGAATTCCTGAGCCAGCATGGCTCAGCTTGGAAACCTCTCCCTTTCCCCTCAGCGTGACTGGCTCAGGAATTCTGGGAGTTGAAGTCCACCAGTCATAAAAGAGCCAAGGTGGGCTACCCCTGGCCTAGGGTAAATAAATAAAACAACAAATAAATGGGGGGGGGGGAAATCATTTTTTAAATATTTTTTTCCCCCGTCCTTTTGGAAATTGTCCCCCTCCTCAAATCCCCGAGTCAAAACGTTGGCTTTTTACAGGAGACCGGGGGGGGGGGGAACACCCCCCAAAACAATTCAATATTTTCAGGATATTTTTTTCTCCACGATCTCTGTGACGTCGTGTTTTTCTTCCCTCATCCCGGTTTAAAGCCGGTTTGGAGCTGACCCCATTTTTATTTTTTTTGGGCGACGGATTATTTAAAAATAGCGAGGGCTTAGATCTCTTCCCTTCCCTTCCCTTCTTTTCCCCCTTTCCGTTTTGCCGAGGATTTTCTTCTTAGGGACATCGGTTTTACTCCGAGAATTAGCGAAGGCTGCTCTCGGTTGTAAGGCGACGAGGGATTTCAGCTTGACGGACCATCTGACAGCGTCTAAACCGGCTTTTATAAACCGGCTTTCGAGAAAGCTTTCCCCAACAGATTTGCAAAACAAAACAAAACTCGGTGGGTTTTAGATGCTTGCAGCTAGTCCTCAACGTAACGACGAGAGTCGGGCCCAGAATTCCTGTTGTTGAGTGGGAAGCGAGACAGTTGGGAAGTGGGAAGGATGATACACCTCCGAGGAAGCACCCGTAGTCCTGGACTTACGACCGTTGGGGAGCCCACAATTTCTGTTGCTCAGCGAGACAGGGAGGGAGGGAAGGAAGGAAGGAAGGAAGGAGAAGGAGAGAACAAAGGAAGGAAGGAGATGGGAGGGAGGGAGGATGGAAGGAAGGAAGGAAGGAGAAGGAGAGAACAAAGGAAAAAGATGGGAGGGAGAGGATGGATGGAAGGAAGGAAAGAGATGGGAGGGAGGGAGAGAGAGAAGGAAAGTTGAACGGAAGGAAGGAGAGGAGGAGGTTGAAGAGAAGAAGGAAAGGATGGATGGATGGATGGATGAAGGATACGGGAAGGTCTTGGCTGGTTTTCACTTTTCAGGACTTTCTAAAGGAGAGTTCCCCAAACTTTCCGGGTTGGTGGTCCGTATGGAGGGGAGGAGGAAAAGACGGGATGACTTTGTGGGACGGACAGGTGTGTGCACACACACGAGCACCCGTTGCTCGCCCGAGTGAGCCCCCGAGGGCTCACACAAGTGAGCCCCTGTTGCTCGCGCAAGTGAGCCCCCGAAGGCTCGCGCGAGTGAGCACCTGTTGCTTGCGCGAGTGAGGTAACGAGGGCTCGCGTGAGTGAGGGCCCGAGCACCCGTCATGCTCGCGTGAGTGGGGCACGCTTGCCCACGACACTCGCATGAATGAAGCTCCGAGCGCTCGCACGAGTGAGGCCCTGAGCGCCTGCGAGCCTCACGCGAGTGGGGCTGCGAGTGCCCATGACACTCGCATGAGTAGGGCTGTCCGCGCGCAACCCGTTTGCAAATAGACCACGGACCGGTAGTGGCCCACAGTCTACAGGTTGGGGTCCCCCGTGCTAAAGAATTGATACGTTGAGGAAGAGTCTTCTACCTTCTCCTTTGCCTTCTGGGTCTCGGTGTTGTGAAGTGTGCATCATGATTGTCTTTGTGTTGTGTAGCATTGTGAGGTTGGTCTGGGCCATTGCTGCTTTGGGGTTGCCGGGCGGGACATCTGAGAAAGTTTCCTGGAGTGGAAAAGAGGTCTACAACGGCTTGCTTAGAACCCATAAAGTCCTTAACAACAGTTTGACCCCCCAGCATTAGATTCCTGGTTTATGGATCTGCTGGACACAGTGATCTTCTGATCATTGAGGTGCTCAAAGTGTTGTGTTGTGAAACCCAGAAACCCTCTTCATTGTCGTTGCCCTTTGGGAGGGTCAAGGGGAACCTCACCATCAACCAGGAGTGTTCCCGGAGCAGATGTGGTTGAAGCCAAGGGCTGCTCCCAAAATCTAATCAAACGTGAGTTGGAAAACAGGCTACAATACTTCAGACTTTTTTTCTACCCTAGACTAACGTCGCTCCTCTTCCAATGTCTGTGACAATTCAGTAACCACGATTGTTAAAATTCAAGGAGATATTCAGAGCTTTGCTTGTATCCCTTCCTCTGCCAGTGTTGGGAATTGACTAGTCTAATCCCAGCCAGTTTGTTAGGAATTGACTATTCCACGAATCCCAGCCAGTTCATTGGGAATTGAGTAGACTAATCACAGCCAATTTGTAGGGAATTGAGTAGACTAATCATAGCCAATTCGTTGGGAATTGACTACGCTAATCCCAGCCAATTTGTAGGGAATTGAGTAGGCTAATCCCAGCCAGTTTGTTGGGAATTGAATAAAGTAATCCCAGCATGTTGGAAATTGACTACACTAATCCCAGCCAATTCATTGGGAATTGACTATACTAATCCCAGCCAATTTGTAGGGAATTGACTAGACTAATCCAAGCCAATTTATTGTGAATTGACTACGCTAATCCCAGCCAATTTATTGGGAATTGACTAGACTAACCCCAGCGAATTTGTTGGGAATTGACTATAATTCCAGCCAGTTTGTAGGGAATTGACTCAACTAATCCCAGTATGTTGAGAATTGATTCGACTAATCCCATCCAGTTCATTGGGAATTGACTAGACTAATCCCAGCATGTTGGGAATTGACTCGACTAATCCCAGCATGTTGGGAATTGACTAATCCCAACCAATTTGTAGGAATTGACTCGACTAATCCCTTCATGTTGGGAATTGACTCGACTAATCCCAGCCCATATGTAGGAATTGACTCGACTAATCCCTTCATGTTGGGAATTGACTCGACTAATCCCAGCCCGTTCCTTGGGAATCGACTCATCCCAGTCACCTTTACAAACAAGATGAGATACACACACGGCCCCTCCCCATCTTCTCCCCGTTGGGGAAGGTGGCTCAGATCCGAATGCGTCACCCAACCCCGTTGGTGGTCCCCGGGGCGAAGGCAGGCCCCTTGCCACCATCTGTCCCCCTTGCGGCTGACTGGCGGCTCCCCTTTCCGACGACCGTCTTGGGAACGCCCATTCCTCTCCGCTTCTCCTTGGCTGGCTTGACGCTTCGCTCGCTCGCTCGTCGCCTCCGTGTTCACGTTTACTAACCCACTGACTGCTTTTATGTCCTCTCCCTGTCTCCTGTTGCCTTCCCCCTCTTCCTCCTCTCCTCTTCCTCCCCTCTCTTTTCTCGTTTCCTTCCTAGAAACCTAGACCCCACCCCCCAGCCCCCACCCCGGGGGTGGGGAGGGCTGCTCTCCACCGGAGACCACCTCCTGTGTGCTTTGCTTCCCGCCATTGCACTTAAAAGCTACTAGTCCTCTGCCTTTTGAAGAGCTCTTCCTTGACCTGCCTGGAGGTTGCGGGGCTGAAGAACGAACAGGGTAGATCCGCCGTGGGCCGTCAGCTCCCCCTCTCCCTCCGGCCTCCTTCCTCTTCCTCCCTCCCTCCCTCCTCCTCTTCTTCCTCTTCTTCTTTCCTTCTCTTCCTCTTCCGCCTCCTCCCTTCCTCCTCTCTTCTTTCCCCTCTCCCTCCTCCTCCTCCTCTTATCTTCCTCCCTCCCTCTCTATCTCCATCCTTCCTCCCTCTCTCCCATTCTCTCCTTCCTTCCTCCCTCCCTCCTTCTCTATCTCCTTCCTTCCTTCCCTCCCGTTCTCTTATCTCCTTCCTTCCTCTCTCCCTCCCATTCTGTCTCCTTCCTTCCTCCCTCCCTCCTTCTCTATCTCCTTCCTTCCTTCCCTCCCGTTCTCTATCTCCTTCCTTCTTCCCTCTCTCCCATTCTGTCTCCTTCCTTCCTTCCTCCCTTTCTATCTCCTTTCCTTCCTCCCTCCCTCCTCTATCTCCTTCCCTCTCGTTCTCTATCTCCTTCCTTCCTCTCTCTCTCCCATTCTGTCTCCTTCCTTCCTCCCTCTCCTTCATCCCTCCCTCCTTCTCTATCTCCTTCCTTCCTCTCTCCCTCCCATTCTGTCTCCTTCCTTCCTCCCTCTCCATCTCCTTCTTTCCTTCGTCCCTCCCTCTCTCTTTATCTCCTTCCTTCCTTCCTTCCTTCCTTCCCCTCCGTAGTCTTTCTCTCCCCCTCGCGGCTCGTTCTGCCCATCAAGATTTCCAAGCTGCTGCCTTTGCTTTCTCGTTCCCCCCTCTCCTTCCTTTTTTTTTTTTCCCCCTTGTCCTCCCTTTTAATTTCCTCAACCGCCCCTTTCGCTTCCCTGCGACCGACCGCATATCATCCCTCTTTCCCTTCCCTTTTGGTCCCTCGGCCTCGTCTCCCCTCGTTGGGTCCTACGCCGCCGTCTCCTCTCCATCCTCCTCCACCTTTGGATTTCAGGGACCCCTTTTTTTTAAAAAAAGAGCTCATTTGGAGGATCCTCCTGGCGTAGGGACCCCTCCCCGAGCAAGCTCCGATTTCCCTAGTTTTTAAGATTCGGAAAGAAGGAAACGCGTCCTCCCGAGGCGGCTGTCCCGGGAGATGCCAATCATCCTTCCGACTGTTGTTTTTTTATTTTATTTTTTTTTTTAAGCCCACCTCGGTCACCTTGGACCTGAGATGTCCTCTCTCTTCCCGTCAAAGGCAAAGCCTTTGTGTGATTTTAATGCGGCTTGAAAGCCGCTTTTCTCTCTCTCTCTCTCTCTCTCTCTCCTTCCGGGATCTGGGCGCTGTCTCCCTTTGCAAATTCTCCTCTCTTCCCCCCCCCCCTTTTGGCTTGTCACAAAAAATCAAGCTCGGAAAAGGAGGGAGGGAGGAAGGAAGGGCCGAGCGAGAAAGGAAGGAAGGCGATGCCGGACCTGTCAGAGGGGCTAACGAAATGACGATCCGACAGACGAGAGCACAGCGGGCTTCTGACACCCCCCCCGGGTTCCCCCCCCCCCACCTCCAGGTTTTTTTTAGCTTGTCGCTTGCAATTTCGCCGGCTGTCAAACTCGCCGGCCGGAAATAGCCCGAACGACATTTTGTTCCGAGTCCTAAATTTGGAATCCTCGGCCTTTCTTTTTAGAAAAATATATGGTTTTTAAGAATATATATATCTGTCTATCTCTACATCTGTCCATACGTCTGTCTATCTATCTATCACCGGTATCTAGTCAGTCAGTCTCTTATGTCTGTCTGTCTGTCTGTCTGTCTGTCTATCTTATCTATCTATCTATCTATCTATCTATCTATCTATCTATCTATCTATCTATCTATCTATCTATCTATCTATCTATCTATCTATCCATCTATCTTACCGATATCTAGTCTGTCTGTCTGTCTGTCTGTGTCTGTCTGTCTATCTATCACTGATATCTAGTCAGTTAGTCAGTCTGTCTTTCTTATCTATCTATATCTTATCTATCTATCACTGATATCTAGTCAGTCAGTCTGTCTGTCTATATCTTATCTATATTTATCTATCTATCTATCTATCTATCTATCTATCTATCTATCTATCTATCTATCTATCTATCTATCTATCTATCTATCTATCTCTACTCGTATCTAGTCAGTCTGTCTTTCTTATCTATCTATATCTATCTATATCTCTATCTCTACTGGTATCTAGTCAGTCTGTCTGTCTGTGTCTGTCTATCTATCTATCTATCTATCTCTCTATCTCTACTCGTATCTAGTCAGTCTGTCTTTCTTATCTATCTATCTATCTATATCTATCTATCTATCTATCATCTATCTATCTATCTATCTATCATCTATCTATCTATCTATATCTATCTATCTATCTATCTATCTATCTATCTATCTATCATCTATATCTATCTATCTATCTATCTATCTATCTATCTCTATCTATCTATCTATCTATCTATCTATCTATCTATCATCTATCTATCTATCTATCTATCTATCTATCTATCTATCTATCTATCTATCTATCTATCTATCTATCTATCTATCTATCTATCTATCTATCTATCTATCTTACCGATATCTAGTCTGTCTGTCTGTCTATTTATCTATCACTGATATCTAGTCAGTCAGTCAGTCTATCTTTCTTATCTATCTATCTATATCTTATCTATCTATCACTGATATCTAGTCAGTCAGTCTGTCTGTCTATATCTATCTTATCTATCTTATCTATCTATCTATCTCTATCTATCTATCTATCTATCTATCTCTATCTATTTATCTATCATCTATCTATCTCTATCTCCACTGGTATCTAGTCAGTCTGTCTGTGTCTGTCTGTCTGTCTGTCTGTCTGTCTGTCTCTATCTATCTATCTATCTATCTATCTATCTATCTATCTATCTATCTATCTATCTATCTATCTATCTATCTATCTATCTCTATCATCTATCATCTATCATCTATTTATCTTTATCTAACCTATCTAATCTAATCTAATCTATCTAAAAATCATATATTTTGTATATAACCCAGCTCTTGCTGATTTCCACCACTGGCTCGAGAAAGGGATGCCGGCTCGAGTCCCCACGTGCGGTCGAGTCCCCTGTCCTCAGCTGGTAGGGAGCTCTCGCCCAAGTCCCGAACGGCTGAAGATGGGGAATTTGCCAGCGTTGCCGACGAAGCTGGTGGACATGGGTGGGTGTTGTCCGTCGGTCCCGCAAAACGAAGCCCTCCCCTCCCATGTTGGGATGAATTATGTAGGCCGGGAGACCACGGTTCCACGGAGATGCACCTTCCATTAAGCTGCTTCGCGCTGTTTCTCCTGCAGAAAACTGCTGAAGCCGCTGTTAAAAAGAGCTTTTTGCCCCTAAGGCGTCCATTCCGTCCTGGGTGAAAATGCAGTTTAAATTTAGACCAAATTCTGAGCCAAATGCAATTGACGTTTTACACCCAAAAATCCAGCACTGAGGGAGACTTTTGTGCTTGATTGAGCTGCCAAAATTATCCTTCACCTTGATTCCCTTGGAGAACTGCTTTCTGGTAGCTTCTCGGTCATGGGTGACCCAGAAGCTTCTGAGGTAGGACAACCAGGTCCAGAAGCTTTTGAGGTAGAACATCGGTGGACAATCAGGCCCAAAGCTTTTGAGGTAGGACATTGGTGGAAAACGGATCTGGAAACTTTTGAGGTAGGACATTGCTGGAAAGCAGATCCAGAGGTTTTGAGGTAACAGATCCAGAAGCTTTTGAGGTAGAACATTGGTGGAAAAGACATCCAGAAGCTTTTCGGGTAGGACATTGGTGGAAAGCAGATATAGAAGTTTTGAGGTAACAAATCCAGAAGCTTTTGAGGTAGGACATTCGTGGAAAAGAGATCCAGAGGCTTTTGAGGTAGAACATTGGTGGAAAAGAGATCCAGAAGCTTTTGAGGGAGGACATTGCTGGAAAACAGATCCAGAAGCTTTTGAGGGAGGACATTGCTGGAAAGCAGATCCAGTTTTGAGGTAACAAATCCAGAAGCTTTTGAGGTAGAACATTGGTGGAAAAGAGATCCAGAAGCTTTTGAGGTAGGACATTGATGGAAAAGAGATCCAGACGCTTTTGAGGTAGAACATTTGTGGAAAACAGATCCAGAAGCTTTTGAGGTAGGACATTGGTGGAAAATAGATCCAGAATCTTTTGAGGTAGGACATTGATGGAAAAGAGATCCAGACGCTTTTGAGGTAGAACATTGGTGGAACACAGATCCAGAAGCTTTTGAGGTAGAAAGTTTGAGGAAAAGAGATCCAGAAGCTTTTGAGATAGAAAGTTTGAGGAAAAGAGATCCAGAAGCTTTTGAGATAGAAAGTTTGAGGAAAAGAGATCCAGAAGCTTTTGAGGTAGGACATTGGTGGAAAATAGACCCAGAAGCTTTTGAGGTAGGACATTGGTGGAAAACAGATCCAGAAGCTTTTGAGGTAGGACATTGGTGGGAAAGAGATCCAGAAGCTTTTGAGGTAGTCCTTTCACTGTTGGTCGGTTCGGCCAGGATGGAGGATTCTGGAGGTCCCCAACTCAAAAGGCTTTGAAGGATATTAGATTAGTTGAAGGAACGTTTGACTTCCGAGGTGGACCGTCGACCAGATAGTCAATGAAGAAGATAAATGTAGCTTTTCAACTATGGTTGGGCCCCAAATCAATGTGCTAGGAATCGTAGGTTGACTTGATCCCCAGGAAGACTCGTGCAAGCATCATGCATGATCCCGGCGAGACCTTCTCTTGAGCTTCTGGACCGCTCCTCAAGAAGGCTTCCTTGAAGCAGTTCTTCCTCGGACCAAGCACGGTCTTTTTCCTTAGCTTTCTGCTCCCTGGAGCAGAAGATCCATTGGCCATCTTAAGTGATCGTCTCCGCAGAATCATCTCTGCCTCCCAAACTGTTCGTGGTCTCCTCAACCTGCTAAGATCTCTGATTATGGACTCTTGTCCCCATCTAGACTTCTTAAAATCAGCGGCGGATTGTCCCTCTTACCCAACATCTGGGAATCCTAGCGTTCCGTCCCCACCAACACGACCCCATCGTGGCTAACTAGGAATCCCGGTCAGTTGTCCCCGGGGAGACCATGTTGAGGTGATTGTGGGAGGCAATCAATTCAACAGTCACCCTTGCGAATATTCCTCAACCGTCTCTCTTGTAGTTTCCCTCTTTCTTTTCCCACTTTACGTTTTGATTTTCCCTACTTAATTAGTTTATCTCTCCTCTTCGATGTTTTTAAGTTTGGGGGGGGGATAAAAAAACGCTTGCCCAAATTGGGTGGTCTTGCGTTTGGATTGCGGGCGACCGGGTGCAAAATGCTCTAATTCTCTTTTGCGGGAGGAAAATTCTGTTTTTCTGCAATCACCGTCGGAAGTTGCCTTTTGCAAATGCTTTTCCTCTGTATGTCTGCGCGGCCTTTGAAAATCGCTATGTCTTCATCCCAAAGGGATGTTTCTCCAACGTGGCCCCTTTAAGAAGAGTGGACTTCAACTCCCAGAATTCCTGGAAGGGGACTCCTGGGAGTTGAAGTCCGTGCCTCTTAAAGGGGCCACGCTCGATTGATTCGAATCACTGCAATAATTCCTTGTAAAACCTCTACAAATATATATATATATATATATTTGTAGAGGTATATATATATATTGCCTCTGTTCCCTCCCGCGCTTTATATGTCAAATCTTGTACACTCCTCTGTTCCTCTTTTTTTTGCTAAATAAACCACTAATAAACCTGTCTGCTAACCTCGGGTGGAATTGTTATTAAACCACGATTTAACCGACATCTGCAAAGCTGAAGAACCAGGTTTTCGGCACAAGTATATATATATATATTTCTGTTTACTGTTGCCCGAAAATCCCTTTAGGGACTTTGCTTTTCTAGAAAACAGAGGGGGGGAAATGAACTTATGATTGATGGTTTTGAGAATCAGGCAGGAAAGATGTTAGGAAAAAGGGAGTCAGGATGGTACTGTAGAGAAAGAGGCAAATTTATAATTTTAACTGATGTAAAAGAAGATTCAAAGGCAGTAGTTGGTAGCTCTTTTTTTTCTTTCCGTTCTATTTTTAAAAAAAACTTTGTTTTTCCTTTCTGCCACTTTTGGATCTTTCTGCGATTTCTTTTCTTTTCTTTGCTGTTGTGCTCTGGTCTTTTTTCTTTTCTTTTTCAAATATTTTTTCCCCTCCTGCACTTCGGCTGTTCTCTTGGATTTCTTTCTTTTCTTTCTTTTTTCTTGCTTTCCTTTCTAGCACTTTAAGCTTTCTCTTTCGTTTCCTTTCCTCCCTCCCTCCCTCTCACTCTCCCTTTCCTCCTTCCCTCCCTCTCCTTTCTCTCTCTCTCTCACTCCTTCCTTCCTCCCTCCCTCCCTTCCTCCCTTCTCCCTCTCACTCCCCTTTGCCTCCTTCCTTCTTCCCTCCCTCTCCTTTATACCCTCTCTCCTTCCTTCCTTCCTTCCTTCCTCTTCCCTCCCTCCCTTCCTTCCCCCCTCTTCCTCCCCCTTTCCATCTCCCTCCCCCTCCTTCCTTCCCCCTCTCCTTTCTTCCTTCCTTCCTTCTTCCCCTTTCTTTCTTTCTTTCTTTCTTTCTTTCTTTCTTTCTTTCTTTCTTTCTTTCTTTCTTTCTTTCTTTCTTTCTTTCTTTCTTTCTTTCTTTCTTTCTTTCTTTCTTTCTTTCTTCTCTCTTTCTTCCTTCCTTCCTTCCTTCCTTCTTTCTTTCCTATTTTATATTTATATTTAAATATTTCTATTTAAGAGAGGTGGACTTCCACTCCCAGAATCCTCCAGCCGGCATGCTTTAAGAGGGGAGGACTTCAACTCCCAGAATCCCCCAGCTGGCATGCTTTAAGAGGGATGGACTTCGACTCCCAGAATCCCCCAGCCGGCATGCTTTAAGAGAGGTGGACTTCAACTCCCAGAATCCCCCATCCAGCCCATGCTTTAAGATGGGAGGACTTCAACTCCCACAATCCCCCAGCCAGCATGCTTTAAGAGAGGTGAACTTCAACTCCCAGAATCCCCCAGCCGGCACGCTTCAAGAGGGGTGGAATTCAACTCCCAGAATGCCCCAGCTGGCACGCTTCAAGAGGGGTGGAATTCAACTCCCAGAATGCCCCAGCTGGCATGCTTTCAGATGCATAGGACTTAAGAAGCATGGCTGGCTGGGGAATTCTGGGAGTTGACGTCCACCCGTCTTCAAGTGGCCAAGTTTGAAAACAAAACAAAACTCTCCATTACGCTAACAAAGGACATTCTCACTCTTTCTCAACCTCGGCCCCTTGAAGATGGGCGGACGTCAACTCCCAGAATTCCCCACCCAACAGTGCTGGCAGGGGGAATTCTGGGAGTTGAAGTCCACCCGTCTTAAAACGGCCAAGTTTGAAAACATGGTTTTTGTAGATCAGGGGTCTTCTCCAGCCAAGATACAACGAACTCTGTTCTTCTGTTCTTCCGCCACAATGTGACAATGGCACTGTGTACTTCCTAAACACACACAAACACACACACACACACACACACACATGGGAAGGCTGTACAGTTCGTTTAGGGACCGTTCGAAGTCAACGTAATCAAAATTCAGACAGCTTGGCAGCTGACTCACAACGACGGTCGCAGTGTCCCCAGGGGGGGGCACCCGATCCCCTTTTGCGACCTTTCCGACAAGCAAAGTCAATGGAGGAGAGCCAGCTTCACTTAACAACCGTGTGACTCACTTAACAACCGCAGCAATTCTCTTAACGGGGGCACGGAAGGTTGTCAAATTCACAGAGCAACAGATTTGGGGATCTGTTCGTTTAGTGATCATCGGAAGCTGTAACAGCACTGCTAAAAGCGAACGCCTGTCCGTTTTTCACACTTAACAACCGTTGCCATATCCCCGTGGTCACGTGATCAAAATTCAGACAGTTTGGCAACCGACTCGTATTTACGACGGTCGCAGCGTCCTGAGGCTCAATTGCAGTCGTAGGCCGAGGACTCGCTGTCCTGCTGAGAAGGTAGCCAAGGTGGAGCCATCTTGGGGGCAAACCCCGATTGTCGGTTTGTTTCGGGCCTCTTCAAAGGCAGAGGCCCAAGACCACAGCTTAATTTAGAGCCGGAGGGGTATTGATTGCGACTGAAAGCCACAGCGAGTTGATCAATGAAAGTCGGACGGACGGATTGATCAAATGTCACGTAGACAAAGGAACATCGACCCGGCTATATAAAAATACAATTAATTCCCTTCAGGATTTAATTTCCTTCTGCGGGGCATCGGATAAAGGACTTCGTTACCCAGAATGCACCATTGTCCTTCATCTGCTAGGCTTTATAGAAGACTTGGGGTGCTGCAATCTGTTATATAGTGGTTTAATTTCTAAGTTCAGGCAGTCCTCGACTTATCACCACAATTGAAGGTTTCTGTTGTTGAGTGAATAATTGCAGAGGTGTAGACTTCCTCCCAGAATCCCCTAGCCGGCATGCTTTAAGAGGGGAGGACTTCCCCTCCCAGAATCCCCCAGCCAGCATGCTTTAAGAGGGGAGGATTTTGACTCCCAGAATCCCCCAGCCGGCATGCTTTAAGAGGGCTGGACTTCCCCTCCCAGAATCCCGCAGCCGGCATGCTTTAAGAGGGGAGGATTTTGATTCCCAGAATCCCCCAGCCGGCATGTTTTAAGAGGGCTGGACTTCCCCTCCCACAATCCCCCAGCCGGCATGCTTTAAGAGGGGAGGACTTCCACTCCCAGAATCCCCCAGCCAGCTTTCTTTAAGAGGGTAGGACTTCCACTCCCAGAATCCCCCAGCCAGCTTTCTTTAAGAGGGGAGGACTTCCACTCCCAGAATCCCCCAGCTAACATGCTTTAAGAGGGGAGGACTTCAACTCCCAGAATCCCCCAGCCAGCCATGCTTCAAGATGGGAGGGCTTCCGCTCCCAGAATCAAAATTCAGCCGCTTGGCATCTGACTTGTATTTATGACGGTCGCAGCATCCCGGTTCCTATTTATGACCGTTACAGTCTCCTATGACCTCGTTTTATGACCTTCTGACAAGCAGAGTCAGTGAGGAAGACAGATTCACTTTACAACCGTTACTAACTGAACAAGTGTCGCGATTGTCTTAATGACGACAAATCTTAACAGCTCGAGGGATTCCTTTAACCATTGCGGCAGGAAACGTCATCAAATGGGGTTAAAACCCGCTTAACCCCTGTCTTGCTTAGCGACGGAAAGGTCGGTCTCCGTGGTCGTAAGTCGAGGACCCGTCTAAAAATTCCTCAAACGAACGGCAACTTTTCTTCCGTGACTTGGAGGGCCCGTCCTTCACCTTCTCCGCTTCCTTTTATGTCAGAAATCCTTCGCAATCGAGTTTTATCAACATGAAATAGATTTTTGTTTTCCCCGCCGGGCGGGAACAACAAAATGCTGCTGACAGTTTGGGATGAAATATTAAAGCGGAGCGACACAACCCTGACGACAACATTGTCGTCGACAACGTGTCGAAGCGACTGGCTCCGGAAGCCGCTCTTGACAGGGAGGCGAAAAGATAAAAAAAAAATGGATTTTTAGAAATTGAGCTCTTTAGCTAAAAGGGTTGATCGTATTTTACGTTGGAACAAAACGAACAAACTAGAACTCACGGTCTCCTGGGGGATCCAGTGGGCTTTCACGCCTAAGGCGGGACTAGAACTCACCATCTCCTGGTGATTGGCCCAGAATCACACAGTCAGCTTTCCTGCCTAAGGCGGCACTGGAACTCACCGTCTCCCGGTGATTGGTCCTAAGTCACCCAGTCGGTTTTCATGCCTAAAGCGGGACTAGAACTCACCATCTCCTGGTGATTGGCCCAAAGTCACCCAGTCGGCTGTCCTGCCTAAGGCGGGACTAGAACTCATCATCCTGGTGATTGGCCCAAAGTTACCGAACTGGCTTTCATGCCTAAGGCGGGACTAGAACTCACCGTCTCCTGGTGATTGGCCCAAAATCACCCAGCCGTCACCCAGTTGGTTTTCATGCCTAAGGCGGGACTAGAACTCACCGTCTCCTGGTGATTGGCCGAAAGACACCTAGCGAGCTTTCATTCCTAAGACGGGACTAGAACTCACCGTCTCCTGGTGATTGGCCCAAAGTCACCCAGTCGGCTTTCGTGCCTAAGGCGGGACTAGAACTCACCGTCTCCTGGTGATTAGCCCAAAGACATCTAGCGAGCTTTCATTCCTAGCGCGGGACTAGAACTCACCGTCTCCTGGTTATTGGCCAAAAGTCACTTAGCAAGCTTTCATTCCTAAGGCAGGACTAGAACTCACCGTCTCCTGGTGATTGGCCCAAAGTCACCTAGCGAGCTTTCATTCCTAAGGCAGGACTAGAACTCACCGTCTGCTGGTGATTAGCCCAAAGTCACCCAACTGGCTTTCATGCCTAAGGCGGGACTAGAACTCCCCGTCTCCTGTTTTCTAAGCCAGCAGGTTCCTCAATTATGCAAATGACTTCCTTTGTTTGGATGCTCTTGGGAATTGACGGGTTTGGCCAAACATGTGACGGATTTTCCGATCTCTTTCTCGCGTTGAATCTGAGGCGCTTGTGCATTTTCATCTTGTTCAATGGGAGTTGTGAAGGAAGAAAGAAAGAAAGAAAATCTAGGTCAGCAGTGCGTTTGTGTGTCTTTGTGTGTGTGTGTGTGTGTGTTTGAGTGGGAGAGAGACAGAGAGAGACAGACACAGATACAGAGAAAGAGAGAAGAGAGAGACAGAGAGAATGAGAGAGAGAGTGAGATAGAGACAGGTAAAGAGAAATAGAAATAAAAGAAAGATAGAAAAAAGAGAGAATGAACTAGGGACAGGTAAAGAGAGAAAGAAGAGTGAAAGAGAAAGAAACAGGTAAATAGAAACAAAAAAGAAGTGAGAGAAAGAGAGATAGAAAAATGAGAGAGAATGAGTTAGAGACAGAAAGATAAAAAAGACAAAGAAAAAGAGAAAAGAGAGGGACAGAAAAATAAGAGAGAACAGAGAACATGAGACAGAGAAGAAAGCGAGAAAAAAAGACAGAAGAAAAAGGAGAGAGGGAGAAAAAAAAGAGAGAGAGAGAGAATCTCCCATCAGAAAGAGGCTACAATCCTAGCATTAAAACAAACCTGGCTTGTTAAAAGCTTCATGAATTTGGCTATTTTAAGCCTTCGCCTCCCGGATGAATCCAAGACGGCGCAAAGAAATATCACCAAAAGCACTTTTAAGTTCTGACGGTCGTAAAGCAGGTGTAAT
>JALGBA010003070.1:0-7500 GCA_023970755.1 Azemiops feae | reverse complement strand
TAAACGAATCGGGCTGCCTCCGTTGACTGACGGTTAGAAGCCGGCTGGGAAATTTTGCAAATGTCGTTCGTTGAATCGTGCGGTCATTAAGCGAAGGGAGGGAGGGAGGAAGGGAGGAGATGTATGGGGAAGGTAGGAAGGAAGGGAAGGAAAGAAGGGAGGAGATGTATTGGGAAGGAAAGACAGAAAGAAGAAATGAAGGAAGTAAGGTAGGAAGGAATGGTGTAAAAAGGAAGGGATGGAAGGATGGAAGGAAGGAAGGTCGAAAAGGAAGGAAGGAAGGGAGGAAGGAGATATATGGGGAAGGAAGGACGAAAGGAAGGAAGGACGAAAGGAAGGAAGGATGGAATGTAAGAAGGAAGGAAGGAAGGAAGGAGACGTATGGGGAAGGAAGGAAGGAAGGAGATGTATGGGGAAGGAAGGACGAAAGGAAGGAAGGACGAAAGGAAGGAAGGATGGAATGTAAGAAGGAAGGAAGGAAGGAAGGAGACGTATGGGGAAGGAAGGAAGGAAGGAGATGTATGGGGAAGGAAGGACGGAAGGAAGGATGGAATGTAAGAAGGAAGGAAGGAGATGTATAGGGAAGGAAGGACGAAAGGAAGAAAGGATGGAATGTAAGATGGAAGGAAGGAAGGAGGTATGGGGAAGGAAGGACGAAAGGAAGGAAGGATGGAATGTAAGAAGGAAGGAGATTATGGGGAAAGAAGGACGAAAGGAAGGAAGGATGGAATGTAAGAAAAAAGGACAGGAAGGAAGGAGATGTATGGGGAAGGAAGGAAGGATGGAATGTAGGAAGCAAGGAAAGGGAAGGAAGGAGATGTATGGGGAAGGACGAAGGAAGGAAGGATGGAATGTAAGAAGGAAGGAAGGAGATGTAGGGAAGGAAGGATGGAATGTAAGAAGGAAGGAAGGAGATGTATGGGGAAGGATGGATGAAAGGTAGGAAGGAAGGAAGGAAGGAGATGTATGGGGAAGGAAAGACAGAAAGAAGAAATGTGGGAAGGAAGGTAGGAAGGGAAGAAGGAAGGAAGGAAGGAAGTCCTTTTGGAATTTTTTGGTTTTTGCAGTGCCCTGGTGATAAATTCCTAGACTGTTCTCGGAAGAAAAGCTGAATTTCATCCAATTTCTGATGCAATTCAAGCTTGAAGGACAATACTGGCTGTTGAGGCGGAAGAAATTTGAGCGGGCGCATTAAAGGGATGGAGTTTATTCCGGCTACGGACCCATCTGGTCTTCCCAAGAGGAAACTGGGACGTCCGTTGGCTCAGTAAATCTCCTGAAGGATTAAAAGAGAAAAAGGACTAAAACATCTCTCAGACTTAACAACGTTAAGAAGGGGAGGACTTCCACTCCCAGAATCCCCCAACCATAATGCTTTAAGAGGGGTGGACTTCAACTCCCAGAATCCCCCAACCGGCATGCTTTAAGAGGGGTGGACCAGCTCCCAGAATCCCCCAGCCGGCATGCTTTAAGAGGGGAGGACTTCCGCTCCCAGAATCCCCCAGCCGGCATGCTTTAAGAGGGGAAGACTTCCACTCCCAGAATCAGCCCAGCCCCCCAATGCTTTAAGGGAGGGGAATCCCCCCAGGACTTCCGCTCCCCGAATCCCCCAGCCAGCCATGCTTTAAGAGGGGTGGACTTCCACTCCCAGAATCCCCCAGCCAGCCATGCTTTAAGAGGGGGGACTTCCACTCCCAGAATCCCCCAGCCCCATGCTTTAAGAGGGGAGGACTTCCACTCCCAGAATCCCCAGCCAGGATGCTTTAAGAGGGGTGGACTTCCACTCCCAGAATCCCCCAGCCAGCCATGCTTTAAGAGGGGAGGACTTCCAACTCCCAGAATCCCCAGCCAGCCATGCTTTAAGAGGGGGACTTCACTCCCAGAATCCCCCAGCCAGCCATGCTTTAAGAGGGAAGGACTTCCGCTCCCAGAATCCCTCAGCCAGCATGCTTTAAGAGGGGGGGACTTCCCCTCCCAGAATCCCCCATCCAACATGTTTTAAGTGGGGTGGACTTTGATTCCCAGAATCCCCCAGCCGGCATGCTTTAAGAGGGGAAGACTCAGCTCCCAGAATCCCCCAGGCAGCCATGCTTCAGATGGGAGGACTTCAACTCCCAGAATCCTCCAGCCGGCCTGCTTTAAGGGGGGGGGAACTTCCACTCCCAGAATCCCCCAGCCGGCATGCTTTAAGAGGGGAGGACTTCAGCTCCCAGAATCCCCCAGCCGGCATGCTTCGAGAGGGTAGGACTTCCACTCCCAGAATCCCCCAGCCGGCATGCTTTAAGAGAGGGGGACTTCAACTCCCAGAATTCCCCAGCCGGCATGCTTTAAGAGGGGAGGGCTTCCAGTCATAAATGGAGGACTTCCTGTACTGTCCCAGATAGAGCTGCGTCGTAAGTTGAGGATTTACAACGAATCATAAATTGAGGACTTCATGTACTGTCCCAGATAGAGCTGCATCGTAAGTCGAGGACTTATGGACGGTCGTAAGCCGAGGACCACGTGTACTCCTGTCCCAGATAGAGCCGCGTCGTAAGTTGAGGACTTACGACCAGTCGTAAACTGACGACTTCCTGTACTCGTGTCCCAGGTAGAGCTGCGTCGTAAGTCGAGGACTTACAACCAATCATAAATCGAGGACTTCCTGTACTCCTGTCTCAGAGCTGTGTCGTAAGTCGACGACTTATGACCAGTCGTAAATTGAGGACTTGCTGTACCCAGAGCCGCGAGAACATCCAACGATCACTAAATGACCGATGTAAGCCGAGGACTACCTGGGCACTTTTCCCAGATAGAGCTGCGTCATAAGTCGAGGACTTACCACCGGTTGTAAGTCGAGGACTTAGGGCTGGTCGTAAGCTGAGGACTTATTGTACTCAGTGCCGCGAGAACATCCAGCAGTCCCTAAGCTACCGGTCGCAAGTCCAGCACTCCCAGACAGAGCTGCATCATAAGTTGAGGACTCCTCACCCATCGTAAGTCGAGGACTTACACCCGGTCGTAAGTCGAGGAGTTCCTGTACTCAGAGCCGCGAAAACATCCAACGGTCGTGCAAATCAGGGACCAACCTGTACTCCTGTCCCAGATAGAGCAGCGTCATAAGTTGAGGACTTACCACCGGTCGTAAGTCGAGGATTTACTACTGCCGGTCGTAAGTCGAGGATTTGCCGCCGGCCGTAAGTCGAGGACTTCCAGCCGGTCGTAACTGCAGGACTCCCTCTCCTCCGATAGAGCCGGGAGAACACCCGGCGGTCCCTCAGCGACCGGTCGTAAGTCGAGGACTTCCTGTACCCCACCCCCGAGCCCAGCGACGTGGTCCTCGAATTTATGATGCCGGCAAAAATCAGGTCCCTCTTGGATTGTCCTCCAGAGGCTTTCCCGACGCCCCGCGAAGACGTCCTGTCCGATCTTCTGCTCCTTCCCGAAGACATGACAGGATTCGGACAAGATTTGGCCACTCTGAAAGAAGGCCAGGGTACGACCTTTGGCCCGTCCTCGTTTTTGTGACCGTCCTCGCTTGATTTGGCCGCCCGGCTGCAGCCTGGGACTTTCCTTCCCCATTTCCCCTTCGGTTGCCGGGAAGGGATGTTCTGCCCGGCAACCTCTTTTCTTTTTTTCCTTTTTTAATTCTCTGGCGCTTTGAAACTAATTATGGATGGGAGGCCTTCCTTCTGCATCCTGGCTAATTGGATCTCATTTGCATAATGACGGCTTGTCGTTTGGCATGAGAGCCGCGGTCTGTTTTCCCTAACCGGACTTCCCTTCCGAAGCTTTTCCGTCAAAAAGGAATTCCATCCAGTTTCTTTGAACCAAGGGCAGAAAAGCTAAGCGGGGCTAATAATGGGGGAAAGAGAGAAAGAGAGAAGGAGGGAGAGTAAGGATTGATGGATGGAAGGATGGAAGGAAGGAAGGAAGGAAGGAAGGAAGGAAGGAAGGAAGGAAGGAAGGAAGGAAGGGTCAGGATTGATGGAGGATGGATGGGTGGATGGATGGAAAAAAGGAAAGGAAGGATGGGAGGGATAGAATAACAGAGCTGGAAGGGACCTTCAAGGTCATCTAGTCCAACCCCCTACTCAAGCAGGAGACCCTGACAGAATCATAGAATAACAGAGTTGGGAGGGGACTGGGAGGTCATCTAGTCCAACCCCCTGCTCAGGCAGCAATCCCTTTTCTCCTCCTCCTCCTCCTCCTCCACAATCATGATGGTTTGTGACTTTCCCAGCCAGCTTCTGACAAGCAAACTGTAACGAGAGAAGCTGGATTCACTTAACGATGTGCAATTCACTTAAGGACGAATGTCGGAAAAAAAACAGGTTCTAAAATCGGCCAGGACAGAATTCACAACCGTCTTGCTTGGCAGTGGAAGTTCTGATGTCAGTTGCAGTTGTTAAGTCTGGCTTAGCGCTGGAAACTCTGTTCTGCATTGTAGTCGTAACTTGAGGACTAGCTGCATTGGAGTGCAGCATAAGTGAAGCTGGAAAAAAAATGGGGTGACATCTTCTCTCTCTCTCAGCTTCTTGTCGCCACCAAGTTTGCCTTTGAAGGAAGGTCTCCTGTCTTGAACAGGGGGTTGGACTGGATGACCTCCGAGGTCCCTTCCAACTCTGTCATGCTATGATTCTGTAAGGGTCTCCTGCTTGAGCAGCGGGTTGGACTGGATGACCTCCGAGGTCCCTTCCAACTCTGTCATGCTATGATACTGTAAGGGTCTCCTGCTTGAGCAGGGGGTTGGACTGGATGACCTCTGAGGTACCTTCCAACTCTGTCATGCTATGATTCTGTAAGGGTCTCCTGCTTGAGCAGGGGGTTGGACTGGATGACCTCCGAGGCCCAGTTGTCCGAACACCCGTCTCTGGGATTCACACATCCCACGGCCGCTGCTTTCGAACCCCTGTCTTTTCTCCGCGCGGGACCGATTCCCAGCCGAGCAGGTAAACCCAGGGCTGGATAAAACGGGAGGGGGGAGTGGGAAAATCCGGATGTCGTAACTCCGAAACGGTCACTGAGTGAATGGCTGTAAAGGGGGTGGCCTTCCTGGAGTTGAGTTTTTATTCCGGCTTTCTTTTCCGTGAACTTAAAGCAGATAAATAAATACCTGTAAATATATTTGCTCTTTTCCTTTCCTTTCCTCCTTCCTTCCTCCTTCCTTCCTTCCTTCCTTCCTTCCTCTTTCTTTCTTTCTTTCTTTCTTTCTTTCTTTCTTTCTTTCTTTCTTTCTTTCTTTCTTTCTTTCTTTCTTTCTTTCTTTCTTTCTTTCTTCCCTTTCCTTCTTTATCCGTCCCTCCCTTCCCGCCCATTTCTCCTTTCCTTCCTTCCTTCCTTCCTTCCTTCCTTCCTTCCTTCCTTCCTTCCTTCCTTTTTCTTTCTTTCTCTTTCTCTCTCTTCCTTCCTTCCTTCCTTTTTCAAAATTCCTCTTTCCTTCCTTCTTTCTTTCTCAAAATTCCTTCCTTCCTTCCCTCCAACCCTCACACTCCCTTCCTTCCTTCCTTCTTTCCCTCCCTCCTTCCTTCCTTCCTTTCTTTCTCAAAATTCCTTTGTTTCCTCCTTCCCTCCAACTCTCCTTCCATCCCTCCCTCTCACTCCTTCCATCCCTCCATCCCTCCCTCTTCTTCCCTTCCTCCCACTCCTTCCTTCCTTCCTATCCTTCCTTCCTGCTTTCCCTCCCTCCCTCGCTCGCACTCCTTCCCTCCATCCCTTCCTCTCCTTCTTTCCTTCCCTCCCTCCGTCTCCTTCCTTACTTCCCTCCCTCCCACTCCTTTCCTCCCTCCCTCTCCTTCCTTCCCTCCCTCCGTTGTAAGTGGAGGACCAGCTGCCTTGTGTGACTCTCTGTCTCTGCTCTGTGTTTCCTCCAGCCCCTTTCAGACCGACGGCTCCTCCTCCTCCTCCCGAAGACCTCTGGTTGGCCGCTCCACACCTGGCGGAGGGACAAGGCCCCGCCCATTTCTTTCAATCCCCAGGTAAGTTGTCAATCATTCTTCTTCCTTGCAAGGTGAGCAGCAGCTCACCTCTACCCATCTCAGGCCCGTTTCTACCTCTCCATCTTGGCAAAACGAAAAAAGAAAACTAAAAAATCAGATCCATATTGCTGAAGACGTTGAGGACTAGCCCCTTAAGCAAAAAAAGACCTTGGAGGTTTTCTAGTCCAACCCCCTGCTCAAGCAGGAGACCCTTACAGAATCATAGAAGGAGAGAGGTGGAAGGGACTCGGAGGTCATCTAGTCCTGCCCCTGCTCAAGCAGGAGACCCTTACAGAATAACAGATGTGGAAGGGGCCTTGGAGGCCATCCAGTCCAACCCCCTGCTCAAGTAGGAGACCTTTACAGAATAACAGAGTTCGAAGGGACCTTGGAGGTCATCTAGTCTAACCCCCTGCTCAAGCAGGAGACCCTTACAGAATCATAGAATGACAGAGTTGGAAGTGATCTCGGAGGTCATCCAGTCCAACCCCCTGCTCAAGTAGGAGACCTTTACAGAATAACAGAGTTCGAAGGGACCTTAGAGGTCATCTAGTCCAACCCCCTGCTCAAGCAGGAGACCCTTACAGAATCATAAAAGGAGAGAGTTGGAAAGGACCTCGGAGGTCATCCAATCCAACCCTCTGCTCAAGCAGAAGACCCTTACACAATAACAGAGTTGGAAAGGACCTTAGAGGTCATCCAGTCTAACCCCCTGCTCAAGCAGGAGACCCTTACAGAATAACAGAGTTGGAAGGGACCTTGGAGGTCATCCAGTCCAACCCCCTGCTCAAGCAGGAGACCCTTACAGAATAACAGAGTTGGAAGGGACCTTGGAGGTCATCCAGTCCAACCCCCTGTTCAAGCAGGAGACCCTTATAGAAGAACAGAGTTGGAAGGGGCCTTGGAGGTCATCTAGTCCACCCCCCTGCTCAAGCACGAGACCCTTACAGAATAACAGAGTTGGAAGGGACCTTGGAGGTCATCTAATCCAACCCCCTGCTCAAGTAGGAGACCCTTAACAGTATTACAGAGTTGGAAGGGACCTTGGAGGTCATCTAGTCCAGGGCTTTTCAACCTTTTCACCCATTGTACCACTTTTCAGATAAGGCAATATCCGAGTACCACCACTCGCCCAGCAAGGTATCAAAAACTTGACCCCCCCCCCCCAAAAAGGGAAAAAATGAGAAAGTACAGGTAGTCCTCGACTTACAACAATTCGCTTAGTGACTGTTTGAAGTTACAATGGCACTGAAAAAAACGAATTATGACCATTTTCACACTTATGACTGTTGCAGCATCCCCAGGGTATGGGATTTACATTCGGGATGCTTGGAAAACTGATTCATACTTATGACGTAACAGTGTCCAAGGGTCCTGTGATCAACGCCGGGGGCGTGGGCCAGCTGATCACTCAGGTTGTAGTTGGCCTGTGGGGGGAATCCTTGGGTCTTTGGTGGAGGGGGATGGGACTGAGGGGGTGCCTGCCTTCCTTCCCTCCTCCTCCCATTGTCCCTTCCTTCCTTCTTTCCTTCCTTTCCTTCAC